>JAOTOM010001708.1:12500-77607 GCA_034440615.1 Ashinkailepas kermadecensis | reverse complement strand
AATCTGGGGTCTCTCGGAACATTGGGTGGGCTGAATCTGGGGTCTCTCGGAACATTGGGTGGGCTGAATCTGGGGTCTCTCGGAACATTGGGTGGGCTGAATCTGGGGTCTCTCGGAACATTGGGTCGGCTGAATCTGGGGTCTCTCGGAACATTGGGTGGACTGAATCTGGGGGTAATGTTTCAATTCCTTGTCACCGACATATCGAAGAACTGCGCAGAGACGTCTAACTGCGCGTGCGCGGATCGACGGCGCCCTTGTGCGTCGGACGATCGCAGTCCGCGGAGCGCACACCTTTCCGCGGAGCGCACACCTTTTGACATTCCGCGGAGCGCACACCTTTCCGCGGAGCGCACACCTTTTGACATTCCGCGGAGCGCACACCTTTTGACATTCCGCGGAGCGCACACCTTTTCTTTCGCAGGTTCGCTCTTGGCTTGTGCCAAGATTAACACATTGGAAGTCTGTTTTCAGCGTTTTAAACTGGAAACCAACGAACGGACCAACGGGTCTCCGTCGTGATTTCCGGATCTATCCGCGATCCGGAAATCACGATTCAGAGATTGGCGACCCTTAGTCACCTGCTCAGTCGAATGCGTCATTGTTAGTCTGCGGTTCTTCTTCCCTCGAGTGCCACACGCGAAGGTCCTTGAAATCAGCGGGGAAAAATGAAGTTGATGATCACTGTCATTTTAATAATGTTCGTCATCACAACGATGGACGTGGCTCGTTTGCCAGTGTTGAAGTAATGCTTTTTTTCGTTAGATGTGCGATGTTGGCAAACAAGTGTAGGATGTTTAAATTTGTGATAATGACGATGTCACTTAAAATGGTATTTGGTTCCTTGTAACTCAGTCTGCAAACAAGGGATACTTGAACGGTATTTGTTGTTGTTTATGGGGAAACTAGGCCTGCATTGGCAACAGCTCTTATTGTATATCAGACCATAGCATAGGTATCCACATTACTCTGAATTATATCACAAAATGTGAGTGCATCACTTTCCGCAGTAGTGAGCATGTGCATCACAATTATATATACGATTCTGATGAAACGAGGATTGAAAACTGTCTAGACAGTATCAAGAGACATGGTGTGAAAAGTTGTGGAGGAAGGATGTCGGTTCAGTATTCAGCAGATGGTACGTCGCACCTAGTTTTTTCGTGCAAAGTGTATTAGTAGCGCTTGCCCTCGGCGTAGAGCTCATCACCGGTCGGTGGGTGCGACATGGGCCGCTGCTCCAGCCGAGTGGGACACGCACTGTCGCCTCTCAGATTTAAGGTGGACCGTCACTTCCTCACTTCGTCATGGGCGGCAGGCTGGCGGTCCTGCTGTGCATCTGGTCACAGGCCATCGGCGCTGGAACGAGTCACGCCAGGCACACGGAAACCGAGCCGCGCGCGCATCCGGTGCTGGCTGCGGCGCGCCGAAAAACAACGGATCTGGTGACGCGTGGCGGCTGTCCCGCCATTCTCCGGCGTCCTCTGGAGCGGCCCGTTACGCTCTGCAGCGGTGCGCCCTCGCAACCCTCTGGAGTGAGCTGCCGGTTGCGAGACAAGAATCCATTGGACTTCGTGGAATGAGGAGCATGGGCAGCGGAAGGAGAGTGGTAGTTATTGGAATGGATATGGGCGGAGGCAGAGGAAGGGGCAGAAGAAGGGAGAGAAAGGGAAAGTCGAGAGGCGTGAAGCTGTTATTGATTATTTCCTGGTGGACCCGGCGGTGCTTACGTGTCCATACATTAGGCAGCGCCGTCGCTAAACAAAGGCGTCGGGCCGGCCTGCAGGTTAGCACTAACCGCTGGTGGGGTGCAAGTCACGTGTTAGCCGCACCACACCGATCCACCACCACGCTGCACCGGATGCAGTGGTGTGGCGATTCTGCTCAACAGAATAACCCATGGAGGGATGGTACTGCTGAGCGGACCAACAGGCGGCGCTGTGATACTGCTGAGCGGACCAACAGGCGGCGCTGTGGTACTGCTGAGCGGACCAACAGGCGGCGCTGTGGTACTGCTGAGTGGATCAACAGACGACACTGTGATACTGCTGAGCGGATCAACAGGCGGCGCTGTGATACTGCTGAGCGGACCGACAGGCGGCGCTGTGGTACTGCTGAGCGGACCAACAGGCGGCGCTGTGATACTGCTGAGCGGACCAACAGGCGGCGCTGTGGTACTGCTGAGCGGACCAACAGGCGGCGCTGTGATACTGCTGAGCGGACCAACAGGCGGCGCTGTGGTACTGCTGAGCGGACCAACAGGCGGCGCTGTGATACTGCTTGGCGGACCGACAGGCGGCGCTGTGATACTGCTTGGCGGACCGACAGGCGGCGCTGTGATACTGCTGAGCGGACCAACAGGCGGCGCTGTGATATTGCTGAGCGGACCAACAGGCGGCGCTGTGATACTGCTTGGCGGACCAACAGGCGGCGCTGTGGTACTGCTGAGCGGACCAACAGGCGGCGCTGTGGTACTGCTTGGCGGACCGACAGGCGGCGCTGTGGTACTGCTGAGCGGACCAACAGACGACACTGTGATACTGCTGAACGGATCAACAGGCGGCGCTGTGATACTGCTGAGTGGATAAACAGGCGGTGCTGTGATACTGCCGAACCGATCAACAGGCGGCGCTGTCGTGCTGTCAAGCAGTTTGCCAGATGACCAGATGACGGAATGCTGTTACTGAGCGGATCACCTTAACTGCTGAACTAATAGTGAAGTTGCTTCTGGTCTGATTTCGCCGTGCAAGCCATCTGAGCACGTCGTCGTTGTATCCGGCAACTATTCTGTCCGATTGTGACAAGTCCGAGACTCAAAACTGGCTAGCATCGGGAAAGTTGTCCTGGGTCAACTGCACTGGAGGTGCCTGAAGCTGGTAACTGAGCATTGGGCAGATTTCACCGGGTCACGTGACGAACGTTGGCGAATCAGCGCCCGTAATATGGGCTTACCACAACCGCCTGGAGTGTGGAAGCACTGGAGGAAGCTGCCCCTTCCAACACTCATCCCCCACCCCCCAAAAAACAACAACAAGGAAACCATGTGGCTGCCGAACTTATTTGAGTCATCTCTCGGTGGACACTGCGAGCTGAGGTGCACTGTGCATAGCTGTCTATGCGGTTTACTGGACCTGAGGTCTGGCGATCCATTCTGATGGTGAGAACAGAGGTCGGCCTTTCTCACGATGTGTAATGGACGGGCGATGGCGAACAAAAGCCGAGCCAGTCGGTCGACATGCATGGCCGGCATTGTGCGGCTGGAAGCAGTCAATAGCTCGACATTTTCGGCATGTCAGACCGTGCATCGACCCGCCCAACGACACTCCGTGATGCCCGTCTTCTGTAGAATGACGCCATTCCGGGTCGACTTGAAAAGTGCTCACATAGTCTGGACAATCTTAATCGCTCCCCCCCTCCCCCCCTGGGAGGTGGGCGTGCGGTTCAGCAAGTGTGAAATTATGATTGAAGGCCCGCAGCTTTTACCGGACATGCAGCAGACCAATTGTCTTCTGTGTGGGACGGCTTCCGTTCTTGCGAACCGCCGTGAGACCACCGAGGAGTGTGCAAAGCGCCGGCTGAGGAGGGCCCCTGTCGACCACCGAGGAGTGTGCAAAGCGCCGGCTGAGGAGGGCCCCTGCCGACCACCGAGGAATGTGCAAAGCGCCGGCTGAGGAGGGTCCCTGCCGACCACCGATCGGGTCAATAGAAGTTTCCCTTACCGATGACAGACCACAGAAGCTTCATTTACCACTGTCGAACCAACAGAAGCTTTCCCTCCCGCTGTCAGGCCTACATTAGCATCCCTGCTGGCCACTGCCAGACCAATAGGAGCTTCCTTACCACTGTCAGACTAACATGAGTTTCCTTTACCGCAGTCAGACCAATAGGAGCATCCCTGCTGACCGATACCAGACCAACAGGAGCCTCCCTCACCACTATCCGGCCGACAGGAGCGGCTCTGCTGATCACAATGGGGCCAAGGGAGCTTCCCTTACCGCTGTCAGATCAATAGTAGCTTCCCTGCTCACCACTGTCAGATCAGCAGGAGCTTCCTTGCCACTGTCGGGCCAAACATGAGCTTCCCTGCTGACCACTACCAGACCAACATGAGCTTCCCTGCTGACCACTACCAGACCAACAGGAGCTTCCCTGCTGACCACTACCAGACCAACAGGAGCTTCCCTGCTGACCACTACCAGACCAACAGGAGCTTCCCTGCTGACCACTACCAGACCAACAGGAGCTTCCCTGCTGACCACTACCAGACCAACAGGAGCTTCCTTATCACTATCGGGTCAACAAAAGATTCCCTTACCGATGACAGACCACAGAAGCTTGCCTTACCACTGTCGGACCAACAGGAGATTCCTTACCGTTGTTAAACATACAGGAGCGTCCCTGCTAACCACCACCAGACCAACAGGAGCCTCCCTTACCACTTTCGGGCCAACATGAGGTTCCTCACTGCTCTCAGACCTACAGGAGCGTCCCTGCCAACCACAATGGAGCCAACAGGGGCTTCTCTCACCGATGACTGACCAACAGAAGCGTTCCTTCTCTCCGCTGTGGAGCCGACAGCAGCTCCCCTTACTAGTGCCGAATCAGCAGGAGTTTGCCAACAATGCATGACCAGCAGAAGCGTTCCTGCTTACCGCCATCAGACGAACAGGAGCATTCCCTCTGAGCACTCTTGGGCTTGCGGAACCTTCCTTGTGCACCACTGTCTGACGAACGGGACATTCCATGTGCGTCACTGCCCGAACAACAGGTTTCCTTCCAAACACCGTTCGAGCGTCATTGTCGGAGCCACTGGAACATGCTTACACATTACTGGTTGGCAAAGACAAACAATTGCACTCTCGGTAGGTCGCCGGAGCAGTGCTGTATCTAGAACGTGCTGTGTAGTGCACTCAGTGTAGTGCTGTTCAAACGCGCTGTGAGCGTCGAGGCAGTGTTGTGGCCGAAGAAAACAGTCAACCTCAAGTGTGCCGTGAAGGCTCAGAGGCCGTGTTTGCATTGGTGGTGCTCGTGTGACGAGTCGATCTTGGAACCCGACTGGCGCCTCTAATGCTGGCAGCATCACCAAACCCCTCATTTGGCAGGCGGCATAAATCTGCACTAAATGGTCGTTGCCGATTGAAGGGATGGCCTCCTCTTTGCAAATGCCGATCTGGAGGCGGTACCAATGCAAGCTCGCAGAATTTACCACCGATCAGTCTATCGTGGCTGGTGCATCGCTGTAGGCTGTCAGCGTGGTTGTTCTTGATTGCCAGTGGCAATGGTCAATCCTTGTTGATCAGTATCACTGAGTGATAAGTCATCTCTAATGGATATTGGTCAGCGGTAGGGCTTGGTTATTTATTTATTTATTTATTTGACACCCTCGGGGCCATCCATGTGGGCAATGGCTATTCATACCTCGGGTCATGAGATAAAAGGATGGTGAACGCAGAGCCAAACATTCACACAGTATAAACAAAAACAAACAACAGTCTAGTGTAGTCATTTTTTAAATAATCTTCCGCACAGTCCGCTTGAAAGATCCCGGCCTGAGACGGGTCATGTGAGTTGGCAGCCGGTTATTCATGGCAGACGCTCGGTATGCAAACTTTTAGTATGCCAACTGGATGCAAATCTGCCCAGTGATCCGCAAATTTCATGTTTTTTTTTGTAAGATAATTTCTCGAATCCCGACAAAATTCTTCAACATGGTGCATGTTTAGTTGCAGTCCCCCCCCCCCACACACACACTTAGTGCTTAAAAAAACCTGATCAACGGCCAGTGTGCATTAGTTGATGGTCACTTGTCAAGGGGTCGGCGGTAAGGGGTCAGTGATCAGGTTCTGATTTTCGAATGGAGTTTGGAGTTTCTCAACAACAGGCCTCCGGGACAAACAGAGCATAAGGATGTTTTCCGACGAAAGAATCCGACAATCAAACATAGCTAATATTCGGTGAAGTATTCTGGCACAGGCATGCACATACTTTGTCTGCATTCCAAAGGAATGGAGTCTCTCTGTAATATACAGACAACCGCCAATCTGCTATTGCATATCATTGTCTGGCGTGTGCTTGCCATACATTTTTTTTCCGCATGGATACTGGACCGATCACCTGAATGAAGTCTCGTCATTATTATTCTTTTGACAGCTTTTTATATCCCCAAACTTCTATCGCTGGCGGTGCTCTTTTTCCGGTACAAAATGCTCACAGTTTGACCCGAAATGGTCCTGCTTTGTGTGCAGAGGCACAGGAACTGTCCCAAAGGTGGGTGGGGGATGGGCAAGAGCCCTTTTGAACTCGATTCTTTCAACGCAGCGGCCATAAGGTCAACGTTAAGCTCGTCGAAAGTTGAGGGACCGCCTCCTCTTCTGCCTCCCCTCGATTCCTGCGCCCTGGCAGCAAGACCCGATTTCATTGGACTGTGTGCAGTGGGTTCTGGAACGATGAGCTACGCGACCGTGCGGCGTCCAATATCCCCGGGACCATCCTGGCGGTATGTTCCAGCAGTGGAACCCTGAATTACCCTGCTGTATGACGGTCAATACACCGGAGCCGGGCGGTGGAGTGGGACGGTGGAGTCGGGCGGTGGAGTCGGACAGTGAAGTCGGGCGGTGGAGTCGGACGGTGGAGTCGGACGGTGGAATCGGATGGTGGAGTCGGGCAGTGGACGGTGGAGCCGGGCGATGGAGCCGGGCGATGGAGCCGGGAGGTGGAGCTTGGCGGTGGAGCCTGGCGGTGGAGTGGGAGGGTTGAGCCGGGCGGTGGAGCCGGGCGGTGGAGCCGGGCGGTGGAGCCGGGCGGCGGATCGGCGACGGCGCGTCCATGTCCCGACAGTGGACACAGTCCAGTCTCACGTCTAATGGCAGTGAGACTCAGTGCGCTATATAAGTCGTAAAGCGGCTAAATGGCAGGATAGCTCTGCGGCGTGTGACAGTTACGTCTAACCTTGATGATAATCCGGCTAATTCATGGAGGAAATGAGTAATTCTGGGAAGGTGTTCACTGACAAGTGCCGAGTGCGGCTGGATTATATTCTGTCCGATGTAAACTAAGCGTGCTTTGACGGACTATTGGGGCGTTCACCGCGTTATGGCGTTTTCAAGCTGTCGTTGGAGGCCAGACGATGAATTACGTGCCCTTCCGTGGATGTGACGTTTCCGTCTTCATGATCAGCGGAGCTCACATAATCAGCGCACGCGTGGGAGTATTCAGCGAAAGTTCCCGTGGTGCCCACGAGCATACCAATGGCGTGATCAGACGTTTTAAAAGAGAGAAATGATGTGGCACCTTGCTGTAATTTTCGTTCTGGGCCAGAACGTTTGCCGGAAGGAAATCAATGCCGTAATGTAATCGGCATTCCTAGTAGCCTCGCCTGGACGGCGGTTCTAGAAGCTCGGTTTATTTGTAATTCGCATGTAATCCGAATGCTGAAGATTCCAAATGAACTTGTGACAAAGTAATATTGCGACGTCAAACTTAACAAATTCAAGTTGTTCCACCATAACTCTTGTAATCAAATTTACCTCTCATGAACAGTGGTATCCCCCCCAAGAAATTGGAAGAATACCGCAGCCGTGGCAGTGGCGCTCGATGCGACTTTGTAGAAGACTAGCCGGATTGCGTCACTGCTTGTCCCCACCACTGCTAGCCTGCTGGACGCACCTCTGTACAAGACCAACCTGAGTGCGACAGCTACAGCTCCGTCTCTGCCAATCGAACGTGTGAACAAACTCTCGATGAGAACACCTTCTCGGAAATCGAGCCGGATGGTACACAATTAGGCCCGAGCCCTTTATCATTTCGTCAGTCTAGCCAGGTACACATAACCAATCTCATGCCAACAGGATTATGATGTTCTGTGGTCGGCTGGTCTGTAGAGAAGAGGCTTGGTCGACTGCTCATGTGAACAGAACAGACTGGGTCGGCGTGGCCAGCGCTCTTTCTTTTGGTACTGACCCCCTCTACCATAGGAATAGTTGCAATAACTTATAGTCTTTGTGACATCTTCCCGTGTGTCGTTTTATACGGATGGCTTATGGTGGCATGAGGACGGGAACAGAAAACACATATTTTCGGGTCACTGAATTCCTAAAGCCTACTTTATCAGGATGTCTGGGACGGGAAATACTTATTTTTCGTCGGAAGCTTGGTGTAGTCCTTGAACTTTGTGGAATCCCACATCTTGTGTTATTCGTATACTTGGCATCCAAGTGGATTTAATTGATATGTGACCTGAAAACGCCAGAGAGGATTTTCATCCTCAAAGGTACATCAAAAGATGCTCATGCAAATTTTTATATAATGTTTAAGTGGCCGAGGAAATGACGAAAATTTTGTGGTACTGACATTATTAACATGTTCTAAGCACCAAATCCGATCATATGTCCCCAAACTCTGAACCTCCGTGATACCTGGTCTCCTGGTAAAAATTGTTTGCGTGAGCTTGCCCGGGTAGCTTTCATCAGAGTGCTGATTTATTTTAATTCGTCAGCGTTCTCCAGGGCTGGGTTGACCTTTTCAGGCTGACATGGAATGCTTAGACCTGTCACATGCCATTGCCGATGTGAATGACAGTATGCCATGTGCGTCTGTGGACCGGTTCGTAGTCTTGCCAATTTATTACTGATCATGTTATTATTTATCGTTTTCAACACCGGGCATGTGCTAATGTAAGTACGTGCAAGGTAAACATGGCGTAAGTATCGCTGTTGGTTGGATCATCATGGAGTGTCGACATCTGTCACTCCATAGTCCATAGTTCCTGGCGTGGTGTGTCGTTATTGGCTGAACCGTCATGGAGTGTCGACATCTGTCACTCCACTGACAATAGTTCCTGGCGTGGTGTGTCGTTGTATATAGGACTAGATTCTCCAAGATGCCTATGCCACCTGGCGCCATTCTACATGTATTTAGGAGCCAGCTGGAATCGTCACGGGCAGGTTGGGCGTCACGTGTGCGACTAGCTGACGGTCGGCGCCTGGCCGCCGCTGTCCCTCCGTCCGTGGTCCCGTGTGACGGCCGTGTCGTGACGTGCACACCGTGGTCCTCCGCTGTCCCTCCGTCCGTGGTCCCGTGTGACAGCCGTGTCGTGACGTGCACACCGTGGTCCCCCGCTGTTCCTCCGTCCGTGGTCCCGTGTGACGGCCGTGTCGTGACGTGCACACCGTGGTCCTCCGCTGTCCCTCCGTCCGTGGTCCCGTGTGACAGCCGTGTCGTGACGTGCACACCGTGGTCCTCCGCTGTCCCTCCGTCCGTGGTCCCGTGTGACGGCCGTGTCGTGACGTGCACACCGTGGTCCCCCGCTGTCCCTCCGTCCGTGGTCCCATGTGACGGCCGTGTCGTGACGTGCACACCGTGGTCCTCCGCTGTCCCTCCGTCCGTGGTCCCGTGTGACGGCCGTGTCGTGACGTGCACACCGTGGTCCTCCGCTGTCCCTCCGTCCGTGGTCCCGTGTGACGGCCGTGTCGTGACGTGCACACCGTGGTCCGCCGCTGTCCCTCCGTCCGTGGTCCCGTGTGACGGCCGTGTCGTGACGTGCACACCGTGGTCCGCCGCTGTCCCTCCGTCCGTGGTCCCGTGTGACGGCCGTGTCGTGACGTGCACACCGTGGTCCGCCGCTGTCCCTCCGTCCGTGGTCCCGTGTGACAGCCGTGTCGTGACGTGCACACCGTGGTCCCCCGCTGTCCCTCCGTCCGTGGTCCCGTGTGACGGCCGTGTCGTGACGTGCACACCGTGGTCCTCCGCTGTCCCTCCGTCCGTGGTCCCGTGTGACGGCCGTGTCGTGACGTGCACACCGTGGTCCCCCGCTGTCCCTCCGTCCGTGGTCCCGTGTGACGGCCGTGTCGTGACGTGCACACCGTGGTCCTCCGCTGTCCCTCCGTCCGTGGTCCCGTGTGACAGCCGTGTCGTGACGTGCACACCGTGGTCCCCCGCTGTCCCTCCGTCCGTGGTCCCGTGTGACGGCCGTGTCGTGACGTGCACACCGTGTTCCCCCGCTGTCCCTCCGTCCGTGGTCCCGTGTGACGGCCGTGTCGTGACGTGCACACCGTGGTCCTCCGCTGTCCCTCCGTCCGTGGTCCCGTGTGACGGCCGTGTCGTGACGTGCACACCGTGGTCCTCCGCTGTCCCTCCGTCCGTGGTCCCGTGTGACGGCCGTGTCGTGACGTGCACACCGTGGTCCCCCGCTGTCCCTCCGTCCGTGGTCCCGTGTGACGGCCGTGTCGTGACGTGCACACCGTGGTCCTCCGCTGTCCCTCCGTCCGTGGTCCCGTGTGACGGCCGTGTCGTGACGTGCACACCGTGGTCCGCCGCTGTCCCTCCGTCCGTGGTCCCGTGTGACAGCCGTGTCGTGACGTGCACACCGTGGTCCCCCGCTGTCCCTCCGTCCGTGGTCCCGTGTGACGGCCGTGTCGTGACGTGCACACCGTGGTCCTCCGCTGTCCCTCCGTCCGTGGTCCCGTGTGACGGCCGTGTCGTGACGTGCACACCGTGGTCCGCCGCTGTCCCTCCGTCCGTGGTCCCGTGTGACAGCCGTGTCGTGACGTGCACACCGTGGTCCCCCGCTGTCCCTCTGTCCGTGGTCCCGTGTGACGGCCGTGTCGTGACGTGCACACCGTGGTCCGCCGCTGTCCCTCCGTCCGTGGTCCCGTGTGACGGCCGTGTCGTGACGTGCACACCGTGGTCCGCCGCTTTCCCTCCGTCCGTGGTCCCGTGTGACGGCCGTGTCGTGACGTGCACACCGTGGTCCTCCGCTGTCCCTCCGTCCGTGGTCCCGTGTGACAGCCGTGTCGTGACGTGCACACCGTGGTCCTCCGCTGTCCCTCCGTCCGTGGTCCCGTGTGACGGCCGTGTCGTGACGTGCACACCGTGGTCCCCCGCTGTCCCTCCGTCCGTGGTCCCGTGTGACGGCCGTGTCGTGACGTGCACACCGTGGTCCTCCGCTGTCCCTCCGTCCGTGGTCCCGTGTGACAGCCGTGTCGTGACGTGCACACCGTGGTCCCCCGCTGTCCCTCCGTCCGTGGTCCCGTGTGACGGCCGTGTCGTGACGTGCACACCGTGTTCCCCCGCTGTCCCTCCGTCCGTGGTCCCGTGTGACGGCCGTGTCGTGACGTGCACACCGTGGTCCTCCGCTGTCCCTCCGTCCGTGGTCCCGTGTGACGGCCGTGTCGTGACGTGCACACCGTGGTCCTCCGCTGTCCCTCCGTCCGTGGTCCCGTGTGACGGCCGTGTCGTGACGTGCACACCGTGGTCCCCCGCTGTCCCTCCGTCCGTGGTCCCGTGTGACGGCCGTGTCGTGACGTGCATACCGTGGTCCTCCGCTGTCCCTCCGTCCGTGGTCCCGTGTGACGGCCGTGTCGTGACGTGCACACCGTGGTCCTCCGCTGTCCCTCCGTCCGTGGTCCCGTGTGACGGCCGTGTCGTGACGTGCACACCGTGGTCCGCCGCTGTCCCTCCGTCCGTGGTCCCGTGTGACGGCCGTGTCGTGACGTGCATACCGTGGTCCGCCGTCGCCGTAATGCGACACGGGCCGGCATTGCCGTCACTACTCGGCACGCAACATGTGTCGCCGCCGCCGCTCTGATAGCTGTAGGCACGCCGAGCCTGGCGACCCGACCGGCTGGCCACAGGTCAGGACGCGAACATGACGCCACGCGGCCGGTTGGCCATTGACGCGCGATGGTCACCCCGCACACGGCGCGCCCCTGATACGATGGTCACCCCACCCCACACACGGCGCGCCCCTGATACGATGGTCACCCCACCCCGCACACGGCGCGCCCCTGATACGATGGTCACCCCGCACACGGCGCGCCCCTGATACGATGGTCACCCCGCACACGGCGCGCCCCTGATACGATGGTAACCCCGCACACGGCGCGCCCCTGATACGATGGTCACCCCACCCCGCACACGGCGCGCCCCTGATACGATGGTAACCCCGCACACCGCGCGCCCCTGATACGATGGTAACCCCGCACACGGCGCGCCCCTGATAAGATGGTCACCCCGCACACGGCGCGCCCCTGATACGATGGTCACCCCGCACACGGCGCGCCCCTGATACGATGGTAACCCCGCACACGGCGCGCCCCTGATACGATGGTCACCCCGCACACGGCGCGCCCCTGATACGATGGTAACCCCGCACACGGCGCGCCCCTGATACGATGGTAACCCCGCACACGGCGCGCCCCTGATACGATGGTCACCCCGCACACGGCGCGCCCCTGATACGATGGTAACCCCGCACACGGCGCGCCCCTGATACGATGGTCACCCCGCACACGGCGCGCCCCTGATACGATGGTCACCCCGCACACGGCGCGCCCCTGATACGATGGTCACCCCGCACACCGCGCGCCCCTGATACGATGGTCACCCCGCACACGGCGCGCCCCTGATACGATGGTAACCCCACACACGGCGCGCCCCTGATACGATGGGGCGCGCGAGCTTGTCGGCTGTTTCATGAGTGCCTGACGGCGTGAGGCTTGAAGCCGATTGGCTGTCCAACGGACGCCCCAATTTTAACGACCCATGTTCATTAACTGAACTGCGCTTGTCGTATGAATTAAATGTGCGGAATGCCGCCAATGCTCTGTTCTATCTGCAAACGAAATCTCCAAGTCCAGCTCTGCACTGGCCATTTTGGCGGAATTATTCAATTAAATGCTACTGCGGGTGTCTATTACCGAAGCCACAATTTCGATTCGAGGTTAAGCGATGTACGAACATATCTGGGATATGTATGTACATGCTTGTCAGGGAACGGAAGCTTTTATATAATGTTCTTTTCCCGTTCTAAAATGATGGGTCCTGACCTCCTTGTAACCTCCTTCTGACTTTCGCGTTATTGGTCTGGTCTCCTTGCCTGATGTTCTCCTATCCCACCCCTGACGTCATTCTGGTCTCTTCGTGATCTCTTGGCCACCTGACCTCCTTCTGACCTTTTCTTGAACTCCGGACCTGTTTCTGACCTCCTGACACCATGTCTCACGCGCGTATGATCAATTTAGAAGTTGGTAGAGCGCTTTGCATAGTTCCATTCCAATCCACAAGCTCATGGTCAATTTTTTCCAGAGCTGGTCAGGCAACCATAAGTTTCGGAGGGCCAAATAGCATGGCTTACGCCCATCACATGGCCACGTCCCAACCTACACTCCTATACTGAACACGTTGTTGGAGTCCAGTGCTTGTTACAATTCCGAATAATTCAAGGTCTGCGTGTTGTGACAGGAAGACCTCCAGGTGGTGATAATTAAAGCGATAATGACTGTCTGATTGTGTTGTCAGACAATCGCTGACACTAGGGTAGTGGTGATGAAAACGACTGTGGACTTAATTTGTGCGACTCCGAGGGTTGTGGCTCCGAGGGCTAAGCTTGAGGTGTTTCCGTTCGTTCCGTATTGCATGGCCTCCTGGTGGAGCAGGAAAACTCGCTTGACAATGGCGGCAAGGGCGTTGCCATCGGTGGCGCTACGGGCTTCGGGTAGAGGGGGAAGGGGCATGATTGCCTTCGAGTGCATTCTTTCCAGGCAACGCCCATATGTGTAGTGTTAATTACGTTTCTCGACATGGGGAACGGGGTGCTTCTCACCCGTGCCTCCATTTGGCGCCGCCCATGGGCATTGTCATGTGCCGGGCTGGAGAACTGAGCCCTCAGTTGGCAGTGGTCCGGCTAGCTCTTCAACTGGGTGGAACATGTCGCAAGGACAGGCATTGTCCGGAGCACAGCTATATTGTTGCAAGTAACATCAATATCCGAATGCACGGCAGTCTAGGGTAGCATGGCTCCAGACACCGCGCTAAAGTTCAGGATGACGTGTGCCGTTTGTTGCCACTAGATCATTGCATGACGCAGGAGCACGTGCAACATGTGTCTCCAATACACCGGTACTTTATATTCATTAGATGGCTTATCCAATGAAGGCTTGTCTGGCGGGCGTTAGATCCTCCAGACTGGAGTGACTCAACTTCCTGACGCGACACCGAGCCGGCGCTCATTTTTGCGGTGAGCTGGGAATCATCCGAGACAACCAGTCTTCTTTCGCCGCCTCAAGCGCACCACGTAACTCAGTTGGCACCTACAATTGGCACCCACAATTGGCACCTACAATTGGCACCCAAAGCTACCGCCCGCAGTTGTCGCCCACAAATGCCACCCATAACTGCCATCGACGAAATTAACCAGCGACTAATGCCCTGAGATTGTGTGGGCAAGGTGACTGAGTATTTAGGTGGAGGAGCTTGTTCAGCACTTCTTCCCCACTGCGGTTCTGTCTATGTGCGACATATACACACTACCCGATCAGCTGCGGGACATAACGTGTCCGTCCTACTTTGTCTTGCTATCTTTCCGGGACTCATCGTATTAGCTGTATGTCTTCACATACCACTACCTGAGGCGAGGAAGTTGCAGCGATGTTTTTGTAGGAATCGGGGCACGCATTTGGGTCAGTTCCGAACTATGTCAGAGAAAGGCATAATTTCTCTTCATGTCAACATCTCGTATGCCACGTTCATATACAGTAAGGCTCCAGGCCCTTGAAAGAGGCCGGAGGTTGCATGGCAGTTCGGTCCGGTATATTGTGTCCCTGAACGCGCTGCTGTTGCACATCTGCCAGTCTTGTCTTACCAAGTGTGAACATACATTTAGCTCTCTCCAGGAGACACAGGTTCGATCACGCGATCGGCAAGCAGGTTTTGCTACACTCTGAGTGGCACCGGTCCAGCGCCTCCGCAGCTGTCAGTGTAGGGACGCCATTCAGTGGTTCCGGTCCGGCGCCTCCGCAGCTGTCAGTGGAGCGGCGCCATTCCGTGGTACCAATCTATAACCAACGCAGTCGATGCGCCCCTAAATCGAAATAACCAACTAACCAGTGGTACCAGTCCGGCGCCTCCGCAGCTGTCAGTGGAGCGGCGCCATTCAGTGGTTCCGGTCCGGCGCCTCCGCAGCTGTCAGTGTAGGGACGCCATTCCGTGGTACCAGTCTATAACCAACGCAGTCGATGCGCCCCTAAATCGAAATAACCAACTAACCAGTGGCACCAGTCCGGCGCCTCCGCAGCTGCCAGTGGAGCGGCGCCATTCAGTGGTTCCGGTCCAGCGCCTCCGCAGCTGTCAGTGTAGGGACGCCATTCAGTGGTTCCGATCCGGCGCCTCCGCAGCTGTCAGTGGAGCGGCGCCATTCAGTGGTTCCGGTCCGGCGCCTCCGCAGCTGTCAGTAGAGGGGCGCCATTCAGTGGTTCCGGTCCGGCGCCTCCGCAGCTGTCAGTAGAGGGGCGCCATTCAGTGGTTCCGGTCCGGCGCCTCCGCAGCTGTCAGTGTAGGGACGCCATTCAGTGGTTCCGGTCCGGCGCCTCCGCAGCTGTCAGTGGAGCGGCGCCATTCAGTGGTTCCGGTCCGGCGCCTCCGCAGCTGTCAGTGGAGCGGCGCCATTCCGTGGTACCAGTCTATAACCAACGCAGTCGATGCGCCCCTAAATCGAAATAACCAACTAACCAGTGGTACCAGTCCGGCGCCTCCGCAGCTGTCAGTGGAGCGGCGCCATTCACAACCAACTGAGTTGATCACCCCGGGTAGGAAGTCGACCAACTCATCACAGCCAATCCGTCAGCTATGCCAAGGTTGACGGCCGACGACCAATTTATAGCCGCTGTTGCAGGAAATTGGAACAGATAGCGTACCTGGAACGATGTGCACGCCTGTCATGTTTGTGGGCAAGATACTGAGCATGCCCATTATGCATTCCGCGGAATGCCATAAAGAGCGGACTGCTGTTCGTTGCTGACGTTCAAAACAGGCACTATGTCATAATTCTTTTTCCACTTAGGTAACTGTGAACACACCGAGCTACAGACGCTGCACTTATGACGAGCTAAAATACGATGCTGATGACAGGCTAGCTATCGTGCGGGTGGCCTGTTCCGTGGGACGTTTTGCAGCACCGCCGCTGCCCTCGAGCAGTGACCACCTCAGCCTGCGCCAGCTACGGCCGCTGTCTGCCTCAGTGGGTGGCTGGGCTGTCATACTGACAGGTGACGTGTGTTGGCAGGCTGTCACCGGGGCGGCAGACTTCAGACGTGGCCGTGATGAGGAGCTCCGTCCGACTGTGACTCCGCCGGCACCGCGACCCCATCCCCACCCCGTCCTCCTCCTCTCGCTCCTCCAGACACGCGCCAGCCATGGGCGCCGTCCGCCGCCTGCTGGTGACGCTGCTGCTGCAGCTGCTGTCCAGCTGCGTCCTGCCGCTGCCGACCACGTCACAATCAGGTCAGTCCAGGCTGATGGCACTGCTACAGTCCAGGCTGACGGCACTGCTGCGTAGTCGGGTCAGGTCGGTCCAGGCGGACGGCACTGCTACACCGCCATGTGAGTCCAGGCTGATGGTATGGCTGCTACTAATTCATATGTGTCCGGATTGATGACGGTGTAACACAGTCTGTGTCACATAAGTCAGGGCTACTACCCAGACCATCACGCGTCAGCCCAGACCAACAGCACTGCTACATATTCACGTCAGTCCAAGCTGACGAGTCTGCTGCACAGTCATGTTAGTCCAGACTGACGGCACTGTTGCAGACTGGCTCTCCATCTTCAACTGCCGGGTCCGCTGCCTCACATTCGGACCATCCCCACCACACCTGCGTCTTTCGGTCAAGTCTGTCGTGACCTGAGCCAACTGAGCCACCAAAAACTCGCCTATCCGCTGTCTTGTTTGTCTTCGAAGGCGCAAGTGGGGAGTAACATGAAGCTATGGTTTGTTTTTTGTCATGACCCATCCCAGCTACCTTGACTAATGACTGTGTGGTATTCCGCAGCCATTAGTAGGTGCACAAATAAAATGGATAGAGCACTATGTGAACACGAATTTGATGCATTGATGTATATTTTGCACATATACATCCATGTACCTACATATATATTTTGTTTTGCTGTTATGTCACGAATGCATCACTGCATCGCTACACAATATTTACGTTGTTGTCAAACTATATCAGGCTCGTTAGTCGAAAGAGAGGCGATAACATGTAACGGATCATGGAACAACTTTTTGTCACACCGGAAACATCAGCTGGGCTTTGTCCGGTTTTTGTTGCGGAGCCATCAATGCAAGGCTGTTCAGTTTGCTGTAATGCTTGAATTCGTGGGCTTGAACCTAAATACCGCAGCAGACATGATGCATGGAATGCACGGGAGACCAACTCCGAGCTGCGATAGCTCAGGTGGTAGAGTGCTGGCCTGTTTTAATGTCGCCTGTCTCGGCAGGACAGAGTCCGACTGAGAGGGTCGGTCAGCAGCTGGTCTGATGAGGCTGAGAGCATGGCAGAGGGAGTGGAAGGCAATGCCGGGGATCGGCGGCACGCGAAGCTCTTGGCCTAGATTATGCCCTTGCAATGGATTTCCCAGATCGGATGGTGTGTTTAAGGCATAAGCGCGACAATCTCTGCTTCGCATCACGCTTAGCTCCCACGGTAGACATTTGACAAAACTGGAAAAACGAACAACAGGCATCACAGACGGAAGATAGAGATGCACTCAGCACACGAGTATCCAAATCTCATCTATCCGCCGTTGTGGGAAAACTATGCGATATTTGTGATTTAGTGTTTGAAGCTTCGCAACAATTGCTTGAAGCCACTTTATATTTTTATTCCGGCACCTCGTAAAGTTTTTGGATGCACCCCTGTCAAATGGCCATGTCAGTATGATGACCCGAAAGAACCGTTGTGTCATAATAATGCCGTGTTTGCCTTAGCCACTCGATCTGATGCACTTGGTACTTCATAATGCAGGTAAAACCGAAGCAATCATGTATACACATCATGCCTACAACGCACCGCTGTTTAAAAATATGTCCATATTTAAGGCCCATGCATCTATGACGTGTTATGAGCGCAATCTGACTCAGGGTTGGATAGAGGTTTCCGTTTTATGGATTCCAAAAGCATAATTTTCGTGCTATGTAACTTGGAAAGCAAATTCAGCCATTCCTCAGCATAAGAAAACCTGCGTTCAGATTTGTGCAGTTTGCGTAAGAGAAATTGGGTTATATCTTCGGTAAAGTGTAAATGAGAGAACAAAAAGTCGACGGACATGGGATGAAGCCCTGGCTTTATCTTTTGAATGTACGCCGGGGTACTATTTGCTGCCTCTTTGGCATTGATCGATGGCCACTCCGCAACCGTGAGCCAATGAATATGTTCAACTCCACATCTCACAGCGTGAACAGACCGATTTTGCTTCACGACACCACATGCTGAAGCAACCGATGCTTTCACAATTCCAGACCGCGAGTCAACTGATGTTCACACCTCCAGACCTTGAACCGACTAGTATCTTCATATGGATGAATATTTTCAAAACTCGGCACCGTGCAGCTACCGACATTTTTTCTACTCTACACGTCGCACCGTCTGATACAATCACGTATTGCAAAAGTCACAGGATCAACGCGTGCAGACATTTTGCGGATGCGTCTTTTCCTGCCGCTTCCGCGACATATTGTCGTGTCTTTCGCCCACGGTGCATGTCTAAATGCTTAGCTATAAATGCTCAGGACGAAACGCTTCAACCAAGCCGTATTGCACTTTGATTCGGCTGATTTGAATATCCACATACTTCTATAATCAATGCAGTTGTTTCTTTTCAGGCCTGAAATACGACGCAGGTCTGATTGAAGTAAAGCCCTAACAATATCTACCCTTCGTGAGCACGAAGCGCTGAAATTTGGGCACATGTGTTAAGCTGAGGAAAGATATTGACCACTGGCATTTCTTTCGACCTTTATCGCGGACGCCAGTCCGGCCGCCGTCAGGCTGTTCTCATTGCCAGTCCGGCTGGTCATCACTGCACCACCCAGTCCGACCGATATCCGGCCAGGGGCTCGCCAGTTTTTCCGATCATTTATCATGCCGAGCGTGCCGACCATTGAGGCGGGCACGGCCGGTGGTTGGAGCGACCGCCGAGCCAGCCGCGCCTCGTGCCGGCCAGCTTTGTGTCCTCACACAAGGCGCGGCTATATGGCTGGCCGTCGCAGACTGCCATCAATCACGTCCCAGTTAAGTACGGTGCGCCCGCTCGGTCTATCCCCGTTAATGGTGCCGCCGATCGGGTCGACGTGCACATCTTCTTTGCGGTGGCGCTGCACGCGGCCGAGTCGAGGTGGCCGCGTATCGACCGGCGCCGTCCACCGCGCGCGGCCCACTGCCGCACCGGGGCCACGTCTTGCTCAATTTGGAACAGTAAAAGGGTTTCTTGGCGGTGCGATAACATCGGATTGTGTAGCGCTCCGTCCTGACAGCGGACTAGCCGGCTCTCAGGCGCAGCGGGCGTCTTCTCAGCGGCGCACTGCATTTGCGGCCGCGCCGGACGCCATCGCCGCCGGCGCGTGGTCGCATCGTGTCCGATCGTTCGCCAGGCGCTGAAGCGGCGCCGCGATCGACTGTCAGGATTATCGGATTGATGAGTTCCGCACCTGCGCGCTACAAGTGGACGAAAGAAACGTGGAGTGTGGCCGGACGACGCAAGCTTTCACAATGTCACACGTCGGAGACGGAACAATTACTTTGGTTCCTGCCTGACTCGCAGATAGGACACCCACCGGGGGTTATCGGCTGGTTCAAAATCCACACTCATTAACCGGACCGTTCCCCATTAGCAGGTTCATTCATAGGATGTTACGTAGTTGGCATAGGATCCATACAAAACGGATGTGTGCAGAAGGTTCACCAGTATGTTCCCAATTTATCATTACCCCTATAGGCGTAGGTCGTAGGGCATGGCTTATACACCCTAATTTCCTTTTCTATAATCATGGAAATTTTAGAAGCATGCACTTTTAGTAGTTCACTCTCTCCCACTCAGTATACGTGATGAGGTGACGGTTCTGGCTAACCTCCCACCACGGCCTGTTGACCTCCGCCCAAGGGTCGGTCAGTGCTGTTGACCTGTGACACTAGCTGCCACGCGCTAGCATGCTGCGGTCTTGATACAAGAGAGAGGAGTAGGCAGACATGCAGGCATGCAGGCAGACAGACAAACGGACTTACAGATAGTCAGCTTAACCTCTCAGCTAGCCGGAAACGGTGCCCAGGTCACCGACCCGAAACTCTCACAGACACGATCGCCAGCATTGGACGTGGAAGGGAATCGTGCGGGCGTCAGATAGTGTGTGTGGGGGTGGGGGTGGGGGTATTTCAGAGCCTGTTCGGCCGCTCTGACTGCAGCCTCCGCTCGCGTGCCGTCGTTCTGAGAGCAATCAGCGGCGTTGGCAGTGTCGCCGCACAACACGTCGAGTTGTTTCCGGTCTGGTCGGCGGCAGCTGCGGTATCGTTGCATACGACGCGACCTAATCGACATCGCATTTGGCTGTGAGCGGCGCTGGCGTCGTCGTTCTGCAGTCGTTGCCACAGCGCTCCATCCGGGCCCCGAGGCGGACTTGATATCATCCGCCGGATATCGTCTGGTGTGATCGGCGACTCGTCGGGGTCGGCGGCGCGCTCCAGATAGCCGCCCGCGTTATCCGACGAACTTCGAACGGTCGCTGCCGTCCAGCGCCGTTGTCAGACGCCGAGCTTGTCGCCGTGTAGCCCAGGGTGGCCGACCTGTCGCCGTGTATAGCCCAGGGTGGCCGACCTGTCGCCGTGTATAGCCCAGGGTGGCCGACCTGTCGCCGTGTATAGCCCAGGGCGGCCGACCCGTGGTCATGTGCGAGCCACGGTGGTCAGGGCTCATTACAGCTCAGACTGGAAATAGGCGGCCGTCACTCGACATCACTGGCGGATCTAGTCACACGGTCGGACGGCGTTCAGTCCAGCCTAGCAGGAGCCAAACAACCACAGACGACCGAAAATGTACCATTTGTCTCCGACTTCGAACTCAAACTGAGAGGAATATTACCGCGGAAGAAGTGGATTGTGACAATCCTTAATGTGTTTCGATTTTGGGAACAAAAACGTTTTGTTCAGTTTTGTGTTGGGTCATGGCTAAGATGCCCCTGGCGCCACCAGTGTCCCACTGCGCTCGCTGGATGTCTCATGGCATCTTCCTAAGAGCCATCCGCTCTGATCATGATGTGAAGAATGTGGTCCAATGATATCTGAAAATGATTATGTCGTCGCAGTTCTATTTTCGGTGTCGAAATAACCTTGGAGCACGATAAATAAGCTAATAATCGTTCTTGAGCGTGAACTTTGGGAGCGATGTTTCGCTGTGCAACGCTCATGTGAATACATGCCACTTCGGGCCGCCAGTTCAACGAACACCGCCAGTTATGTGACCCCGCTCATCACCGCTGGCAACATCATCTTCGCACTATGCGGTCTGCATTTGGGTGGAATAAGCAGGTTACTTGTAGCAAGAGTGCTGAATGGCCTTCTATTGATCAGGTATTAACTCCACGACGGTTTGGTGTCGCGTTAATTCAGCAGTTTTGGAGTATCGGCAAAACAGCACAGTTTTGTCCACCAGAACATCGATGCAGGGAAAGAGAAAAGGCGACACACACGTGATCAATGTCTGTGTCGGTAACTGGACACGCTTCGCGGATTCCAGACGTTCTTGGAATCTACGCTAACTCTGACCTTTACCATGCCAGCTCTCGTGAGGGTGAGTGATGCAACAGCTCAAACTGGACACCGTTAGAAGGCCGAAGCAACTTTAAATCCATCAGGTGCTACCCTATAACCAGTGGCGCACCGGAGGGGGCCCAGGGGGCCCGGGCCCCCCCCATGAGACCAAAGTGCCCTTTTGATCGAAAAGTGCCCTTCTGGCTGGAATGTCCCAAATTTAGCCCAAAAATCACCTGCCTTATCATAAGGCAGGTGATTTTCGGGCTAAATTTGGGACATTCCGGCCAAAAAATCATTTTTTCTAGCAATTTTAAAACAAATTGTTTGCTACCCCCCCGGTCAACAAACCTTCCAGTGTGCCCCGGGCCGGAAAGTGCACTTTGGAGCCGGTCAAGTGCCCTTTTTGAGCCGGCCAAGTGCCCTTTTTGGTCCGGGCCCCCCCATGGAAAAATCTTGGGTGCGCGCCTGCCTATAACCATAATCTGAATCGGTCGAACGAAATGGCGAGGTCTGGAATTTATTTACTTGATCCATTACCTGGCCTGCCACCCAAGGTCTCAACTCGAGAATTAGTAGACTTCGTTAGTTCGTTTTTAATCCAGAGAAAAAATGTATTGCAGCCAACGTACCGGATGACGTTTTGGCTTAGCTCCATCCCGCGGAAGATCTCTGAGCACGAGCTCGCAACTGTCCTAGACCAACAAGCTAATGGTGGTATTAAGGTGGTATTAAAGGGAGCATTCAGATGGATGGCTCCGACAAAAAAAAAACTGCCATTGCAATGGAGCGGAATGAAACAGAGCGAGCGAATAGGTTGAAGATATGTAAAGGCACATCGACAGTGGCACTGGCCCAGTACATGTTTCTCGGAGTTTTGAACAGGGTGAAAAAGAAATGAGATGTTCAGGATATTGGAAGATTCCTGAGCTCCCGCGCAGGGACCTTCAGATCTTTTGAACACTTGCCTACGTAGTTAAAGTATGGGAGTATGGAAGTATAGAAGTATGGGCCCTGCGTACACAGTCGTAGCACTTGGAATCTTCAAATGATTTTATCATTCATCATTTTATCTTTTTCCATTGACGTTTTGCGTTATTTAGTGTTTTTCATAATTCGAGTTTCTCTTTTATCATTGAACCATGTATTGACGCGAGTGCTGAAAAGCCATGAATATGGAGAACTCAATATACGACTATGACTATGACTATGACTATGACTATGACTATGACTATGACTATGACTATGCTGACCGCTGTGAACGCTATCATCCTTGGCAAGCAGGCGACATTGGGCTCTTGTGACCTCCAAGTGGTGCGTGGTTTGAAGAATGCCGCGGCAAATGCCTTATCTGTCGGCAGCATGACAGGCTATATTTCCAAGCCTGCCGGTACTCGTCGATGTTCATTGAAATGAGATTGTATGCGTGAAGCGAAAACAAGGGCTTTACTTTGTAACAATGGTAAAGCACGCCATTATTTGGCAGGTTCGTGCGGCAGCCACCGCGTCTACCCTACCCGGCATCTACCCGACAGCCACCGCGTCTACCCTACCCGGCATCTACCCGGCAGCCACCGCGTCTACCCTGCCGCCTTTTCCAGCTATGCCATCACAGGCGCACTGGCCACCTGTCGTACTTCCTCACCGCTAAATATGTGGTTAGACCTCATTGATGTGTGTATATGTTCTTGCCTTTTCAGCTTGGTCTGATTTTGGTCTGATTTTGTCATTCCGGATGGTAGGCTTAAGCAGACTTGCTATGGAAGCTTGCATCGATGGTAGACAAGCCGTGGTAGCTCGCACACCGTCCAGGTGGTAGGCCGTGGCAGGCTACCCAGGTGGTAGAGTGGTAGTGCCAGTCTGCAGGATGGTCGGCTAGCCAGGTGGTGGGGCGGTAATGCCAGTCTGCAGGATGTTAGGCAGGCGGTACAAGTCTGGCAAGGTAGTAGGCGAGCTGTGGCAGCCTGCCTAGGTGGTAGGCTGGTGATGCCGACCCTCGTCAGGTGGTAGGTGAGCCGTGGCAGCCTGCCTAGGTGGTAGGCTGGTGATGCCGACCCTCGTCAGGTGGTAGGTGAGCCGTGGCAGCCTGCCTAGGTGGTAGGCTGGTGATGCCGACCCTCGTCAGGTGGTAGGTGAGCCGTGGCAGCCTGCCTAGGTGGTAGGCTGGTGATGCCGACCCTCGTCAGGTGGTAGGTGAGCCGTGGCAGCCTGCCTAGGTGGTAGGCTGGTGATGCCGACCTCGTCAGGTGATGAGCTACCATCTGCACAAATCGCACGTCCACCGTATGTTCAGTTTGAATGCTACTCGTAGGCGTTTAAGATACACAGTCTAGCTCAGCCTGGCTGCTTGTCTGCTCTTACATCTCCCGTGGCGGACTACATATACGACGAAATACAACGAAATTAAGGAAAACATTTAGAGGCATCATTGATGCATGTGTCGCCTCAGCATCGCTGTCGGTAACAGAACCGCATTGAACGCATTCAGAGGTATGAATGACACTACTGTTCATTATCCTGCCAACCTGGCCCACATGCCAGCTGGGATTGCTCATGCCCCGGTCGTAACCGTGCTGTGTCAACAGATGACTAGCTTAATTCCAATGAGAATAGCATCGGGCCCGCAGGGCACACCGAATACTGTTGGACGTCAGTGCGATACAGACACATGGATCATGGACGGCAATGGAATTGAAATCCGCCTGCCAGTGATGCCGTGTAAACAACTACAGGCTTGAAATCCTGTGGTGACTCGGGTAGCCCGTGTTTACCCACGCTCAGGATAGTGGTGGTCCGCCGGGCTGACACGCCCTTAATCTATTAAGTTATTCCGAGAGGATGGAGTAATCTAAACTCTGGGCTGGTTTCTAATCATGTTCGGTTTCCGAACAATTTGCATACTTGGCCCAAGTTGGTATTGGATAATCAGCATTTCTGGAGCTGAACTTGTGTGGAGTGCCTTCATCATTTCCAGTCGTCCAGATATCTGCACATCAGCGGCCAGCACGATAACTCTAGTTCAGTTCACGACCACGAGATGGAAGGGCCCAACATTCTGGAACGATCTTGGCAGCTAGCCCACCCATCGAGCAGGGGCAATCAACCTTCAACAGAGGTAGATCGAACCTGTCGAAGAATGGAACGAACGTCAGTTTTATATGTATCTGAGCCTCCATGATCAGTAACGAAGGGAAAATAAAATATCCAGGTTCCTATTGAAATGAGAAATTAGCTACTCAGCAGGGGTGAAACTTCAATAACATTTTTGAAGGCTCTGGCAGTGTTAAATACTTATGAGTTCAAAGCACATTGGAAGGACTCACCCATTAAACATAGAGCGTCGTGTTAAAATATGTACTTATTGGAGAGGATATACAGAATTATAGATATTACAATAGATAATTAGATACTATGTACATGTGTTTGAGCTCCTTAAAGACAAGGCGCCGCCTGAACCAATCATTAACTACATATACCTACAAGGCTAGTTAAAAGCTTGGTAAGTTGATACTAGCCATGGAGGACGCCACCGGCGTGTGTGTGGGCACCGGTGCACCATTCCAGCCGGTCGGAGTGCTGTCCGCGTGTGGTCTGAACGTCAACTGGCCAGGGATACGTGAAGGATATGATGCAATCCTGTGTGGATATTTATTTTTAATAGCAGGTATTCGATCGACTGATTGTTGAAGTAGTTGAACGACAAACGAGGGGACGAGTGGTCTAGGGGTAAGATGCTCGTCTCACAATCGAAAGGTTGTGGGTTCGAGTTTCACCTGTCGCTACCCTTCGCCCGCGACCAATCGGCGTGAGAGATTGGCGACGCTACATGACTCAACGGTCGACGTGTCGTAAAACCAATAATCAACCAATGAACGATAAACGTGAGATTATGCATCAATTAAGTGCAAAATTATTACATGAAGCCGAAACTCGAAGATATTTCCTGACGTTTTAACAGCATTGTCTCCATCACGTCAAACCATGTAAAGGCTGAGACGGAACACTTCAAGAAGAAAGTGCATAGCACCATCAATAGGCACAGCAGTGAGGAGGAAGGGCACAGCGAAGCGGACCCGGACCGCCCCAGCATCCCAAAACATCAAGCTTATCACACAATTGGTTCGTCCTTTGGTCTCTGTCGCGATGGTATCTGGACTAAAAATAGATGAGATGGTGAGGTAAGGAGTGAGAAGAGACAAAGTGCTGAGACCATAGCTGCCAGGATACCATGTGGCGTTTTTGAAACGTTCACGGTGTGTAAACCGGCCGATATCTGCAAAGGAGGATGAGCGTACATAAGACAGACCTACGACATCACAAGATGTTCAATGCCCTTGTTATTTACACCGACAGGGGAGGATATCTGCCCGACTGAGCAGGGACAGTCGCTATTTACAACAACCTGTCTTATAAAGCTGGGCGGTGAGCGGTGGATGCGGCCTACATTGTTACTCGAGTACCTACAAACACGTCAGCAGGAGTCTTTAAAGCTTCTAGTGTTACTGTCCAACTGATAGAAGCACTCCAGTTCCATTCTGGTGCATTGACCCCGGATAAAAAAAACGTTAGACTTATCTGTATTTGTTAACTTGACGAGTGACCACACCATTAGTCTTATCTGTATTTGTTAACTTGACGAGTGACCACACCATTAGTCTTATCTGTATTTGTTAACTTGACGAGTGACCACACCATTAGTCTTATCTGTATTTGTTAACTTGACGAGTGACCACACCATTAGTCTTATCTGTATTTTTTAACTTGACGAGTGACCACACCATTAGTCTTATCTGTATTTGTTAACTTGACGAGTGACCACACCATTAGTCTTATCTGTATTTGTTAACTTGACGAGTGACCACACCATTAGTCTTATCTGTATTTGTTAACTTGACGAGTGACCACACCATTAGTCTTATCTGTATTTGTTAACTTGACGAGTGACCACACCATTAGTCTTATCTGTATTTGTTAACTTGACGAGTGACCACACCATTAGTCTTATCTGTATTTGTTAACTTGACGAGTGACCACACCATTAGTCTTATCTGTATTTGTTAACTTGACGAGTGACCACACCATAAGCAGGCAGTGACCACACCATAACTTGACGAGTGACCACACCATAATCAGGCAGTGACCACACCATAACTTGACGAGTGACCACACCATAAGCAGGCAGTGACCACACCATAACTTGACGAGTGACCACACCATTAGTCTTATCTGTATTTGTTAACTTGACGAGTGACCACACCATAAGTCTTATCTGTATTTGTTAACTTGACGAGTGACCACACCATTAGTCTTATCTGTATTTGTTAACTTGATGAGTGACCACACCATAAGCAGGCAGTGACCACACCATAACTTGACGAGTGACCACACCATAAGCAGGCTATCTGTATTTGTTAACTTCACGAGTGACCACACCATAAGCAGGCAGTGACCACACCATAACTTGACGAGTGACCACACCATAAGCAGGCAGTGACCACACCATAAACCACACCATAAGCAGGCAGTGACCACACCATAACTTGACGAGTGACCACACCATAAGCAGGCTATCTGTACTTGTTAACTTCACGAGTGACCACACCATAAGCAGGCAGTGACCACACCATAACTTGACGAGTGACCACACCATAAGCAGGCAGTGACCACACCATAACTTGACGAGTGACCACACCATAAGCAGGCTTGTGCGTCTTGGCCATTATATCTGGACTGTGGTCAAACTTCACGTCAAGAGTCCCTGCACGGCATGTGTCCTTTTACTATTTTGCTCCCGATTCCGGGAAAAATACCGGCGCTGTATTTTGAGGATATGTCATCGGGGAGGATATCATTTTGCGAACAGTTAGAGACCAGCCCATCCATTTTCGATGTCGTCCAACGTACCTGTCAATACGTACGTCCAACAAAATGACTTGCGGTTTTCACAAGCTTCTCACAAGCTTCTTCATTCACCTTGGATTCAGTGTTATTAATCGCTGGCAATTCGTTTTCACTGATGCTATTGGATCATACGCACGTGGATTCAACAGCTAAGCGCGCTTGCATTCAATGTTTGGGGATCCTCCACGCTAGTCTTTCTTATCAGGCTGTGTGGGCATGACCAGGCGGGTGCCACAGCATTACTAATCTGCACATATGCCGTTCAGGACCCCCAACGCGCCTTTATTCAGGTAAGGTCAGTCTGACTGAAATGCTCTGACCTCTGATGAGCGTACCTCTGAGAGACAGCTAAAGACCCACTCCATCCGCCCCCACCCCACCCCCCAGCAGGTCGACTACATCCCTCCACTTTGCTCCATCCGTCCCCAGCAGGCCATGCTCCACCCGTCCCCGGCATGCTCCACCCCTCCCCAGCAGGCCATGCTCTCCACCCGTCCCCAGCGGCTGTTGCATAATTGGCTGGAGGGGCGTCGTCGCGGCGGGCCGAGGCAGATGCTGTGTCGCCCGTCGCCGACGACGTTCAGCTGCGCGGCTGTGGCGGTGGTGGCGCGGCTGCGGCGGCGGTGGCGTGGACGGCCGTGGCGCACTCAGTACGGACGGGCGACGAGGCGGAGGCAGGCTCGGCACTTCACTGCTGGGGCTCAGTGTATGCCGCGTGCCGGATTTGGTATGTACTGTGTGCCAGGTTTGGTGCGTGTCACGTGTCATGTTTGGTGTGTGTCACGTGCCAGGTTTGGTGTGTTCCGTGTGTCATACTTGGTGCGTACTGTGTGTCAGGTTTGGTGCGTGTCACGTGCCAAGTTTGGTATGTACCGTGCGTCAGGTGCACTATGCGTCAGGTTTGGTGTATGTCATATGTCAGGTTTGGTGTGTATCATGCGTCAGGTGTACCATGTGTAACGTTTGGTGTGTACTGTGCGTCAGGTGTACCATGCGTTAGGCTTGGTGTATGCCACGTGTCAGGTTTGGTGTGTATCGTGCGTTGGTGTATCGTGCGTTAGGCTTGGTGTGTACTGTGTGTCAAGGTTCCAGATCCCAGTGTGCCGGTGAGTATTGGTATGCGGTCGTAATGGATCCGGTGGTGTCTGAATTATCCTGGACGTTGTGATCTTTGTAGGATTAGGGTGCTCGGGCTGATGTTTTTCTTAGTGGCTTGCCAATGGGTGGCTCCGGAGGAATCCTTGTCACAATACCGCTCACTCCTTGTCTATGGTGGTACGAGAAGCAGGAAGTAATGAGACAGGGAATATCCGATGTCCATCGTGTACTGGCATGTTATGCTGAATGCAACTGATTGGCACTGCCTAATTTTTTGTTCTATTCTAGTTCTAGTTAGTTTTAGTTCCGGATGCCCTATGGGCGCATCCGGGGAATGAGGTCCGTTGACATCGCTACTGGTGAAAACATTGCGAGTTTCTCATGATGGTTCTTGGCTCCCGACCGATGTGTTAGACCGATGCTAATTTCTTCCTTGCTCATTTCCACTTTCTTGGAAACATCCCCGTACTATGAAATAAAAACATGGTGACTGTGTGTCGCGAGTAGCTGCGTACAAGCTACTATCGAAGTGTATTTCATTGCATAAACAGGTAATGCAGGCACAGGCAGGCAGGCAACTTTATTACATACTTATTCATCGGTTCTTCTCAAACCCGTGGCTTAGGTAGCCCAACAACGTGGAACTCCGCGGCCGCAATATGGCCAACGTAGTTTCCGCACCATCAAGTCCCGAAACCATTCAATCATGCCCGTCCCCCTTCCCACGGGGCGAGCCGACGCCTCCTCGGAGCTAGCCGACGTCGCCGCAGCCGCTCAGTATTCTCTGTACAGCCGCCGCTTCCGCCCACACGATTGCCTTCCCAGCATCAGGGGATGGCGCTCCACGCCAGCAGGGTGCTCCTCCGCGGACCACCTCCCCTCCCCGAGAAGCGTCGGGACCTGTCACTGTGTGGTACTCCACGCCAATAGGGTGCTCCTCCGCGGACCCCCTCCCCTCGCCGAGAAGCGTCGGCACCTGTCACTGTGTGGTACTCCACGCCAGCAGGGTGCTCCTCCACGGACCCCATCCCTGAGAAGTGTAGGTGGTATTCCACGCCAGCAGGATGCTACTCCCTCGGACTCTCTCCCCGAGAAGCGTAGACAACTGTCACTGTGTGGTACTCCACGCCAGCAGGGTGCTCCTTCGCTGATCCTCTCCCCGATAAGCGTAGGCACCTGTCACTGTGTGGTACTCCACGCCAGCAGGGTGCTCCTCCGCGGACCCCCTCCTCTCCCCGAGAAGCGTAGACAATTGTCCCTGTATGGTACTCCACGCCAGCAGGATACTCCTCCGCGGACTGTGTTCCGTGTTTGCTTTGTTCGTCAGGCGTTTGCATCGTGCTTGTTTTCCTCTCGTTGCTTACCGCAGCAAAGGAGCGCATGATCCCAGGAATGCCGCGGACGTCACTCACTTGCTACTTCTCCACAGCGTTCCGACAAATTAGTCTCCAGAACACAGTGTTCGAGTACACCAGATGACCTCTCTTGGTCACCGTGGAACTGAGTCTCGCGTGGTAGCCTTTGTCACCGTGGAACTGAGTCTCACATGGCAGGCCTTATCACCGCGGAACTGAGTCTCACGTGGCAGGCCTTATCACCGTGGAACTGAGTCTCGCGTGGCAGCCATGATTGCCGACGCCGCCAAATTCGCCGTCGATTCCATTGTTCGGCAGAACGACCATTCTTGACCAAGAGCATAGTTCGGCAGGAAGTCGCTCTGTCCGAGAACAGAACTCGGCAGGAAGTCGCTCCTGACCAAGAGCAGAGCTCAGCAGAGAGTCGCTCGTGACCAAGAGCAGAGCTCGGCAGAGAGTCGCTCCTGACCAAAAGCAGAGCTCGGCAGAGAGTCGCTCCTGACCAAGAGCAGAGCTCGGCAGGAGGCTGCTCCCACCAACTCCTGACCAAAGGAAAAGCTCAGACGCGTGCCGCTCCTGGCCGCTCCTGAGACCAGAAATCAGTGGCCAGCCGACCGCTACCAGCTCGAGAAGAATGCATCTCGAACCGGAAACTGCCGCTCCTGATTGATTAACTGTGGTGACACCAGGATGGCCGGCGCTCAGAGCGCGCATTTACCGCCCATATCAACGCCGTTACCGTCACCACGTTGTTTATGGCCACATTTCCGCCGAGGCGTCGGCATGGGGGCCGAGTGTAGCTGCACACCATTTGTGTGTCAGCGTTGTAAAATGTTTCACGTAAGTAGACCACCCGCCTTGTGCCATTTTGTACGCGGCTCCGGCAATGCAGCAACGGTCTAGGTAGCGCTGGAGCTATGTACCACACGTAGTTTGCATTCGGTTCCGCACAAGTCGGACGAAGTTCGGTTCAATGGGACGAACATCTGAGTGAGTTTGCTTTAAAATTATTCACTCTGCTACGCAACTATGAAAGGTGGCGTTTGTCACTTGTCATGTGCATCACATTTATCTTATGTTCAAGAAACAAAATGCCGTATAAACTACAAATGCATTCGTCAAACTGAAACGCTTCAGTCACCAACGGAGCAGGCAGCTTAAGCGGGTAACATAATTATGTTTCACATAATTATGTTTCAGCTGGCTTCTGGCACATTTCACAGACGCTTGGGAATGCTGCGATGGCAAACACAACGTGACTCGGGGCTGAATTATTTAATTATGTTTCCATCTACAATGCGCCAAACCTTTGAAGCTATCCTCTTCCATTTTCCCCTTTATACTCAATTTTCAGTGCATATGGTGATATCAGGCGTCGGTAGCTCATTGTTTAAGCTCAGCATCCGGCAAGCCGATTCCCGGCGTGAATGGTTCGATTCCCGGCGATGCCCGCCCTTCTTGCCAGGGTGAGAGGAAGGCGACGCCATATGGCCTCATCTGCTGAGTGCGTAGTCACAACCACCATCATTATGGTGATGCCGATGTGCTTGGAAAAAGACGATATCTCACGTATATGCAGTCGTAAATGTGTCGACAACTACCCTTCCACCTCTCAGAATGTGCCTAGTAATGGCTGCGCCATCCTGCTAACGGTTTGGTGATTTGCTATCTGAAGAATAGGTCTCACATCGTCATGCAACATTCAGTGTGTGTACGTAGCGGCCTTCAATGGGCACATTATGTTGTCTTGCGGCTGTGGTCATCGTTGGTCGGTAAGGCCGTCTGACGGTGCAATCTACTAGCTACCGCAACACTGACCGACCAGTTTGGCTGACAGGGGGGTGGGAAGAGAAGGCCTGCAAGAAGTTTGCATGGCGTGGGCTGCCACATATAATCGCGGCTCCCTGTTGCGGTTATGCGCGCGGAATTGTATGAGGTTGCGGTAGCAGAGGCTAGCTCTGATACCGGTCCACCGCTTCCATTCCACTTAACTCATCCAGGTCGTTTCTTGTCATGCAACGACGCCACAATGCTGAAGTTATAACTTTCGGATCTGGGCCGGTGCTTCCTGCGGTAATGCCAATATGTTTCCTCCACCGCGGGCAATCAGTCTTGATGCATGGCGGGAAGTGGTCGACACTTGTGGTGTTCACGTGTGATTACTGAAGCAGCGGAAGCTGTTGCGGAAACTTGAACGGATCAGGTTTGGAGAAGACAACTGTTTATTTGTGTAACAAGTTGAGCACTGAGCGTACACTATGGTAAAATCCGACCATGTCACATATAGTCCCTGGGGGAAATTTCACAGCGTCGTTTAGCTTGCTCGTGACGGTAAGTATTCGTGACCATATTTTGTTCGTCATATTTTGAAAATAACTGTCTTCTTCATTCGACGCAAAGTATCACGGATCATGTGATAGCAGCAGAGCTTCCCACAAAACCGACGACCCGAATAATCAATCAGGTAAACATGATGGGATCATATTCATGGCGTGATTAATGCCAAAATGGCAATCCGTGTTTTGCTGCTCTGCCCAAGACAAAAGCAAAATTATCGACGCGTACAGCGTCGGTGAGATCGAGGAATATACCGTGGAGTAGCACCCTCTCTGTGATGTCCCTCGGAGAATCTGTGTTCACCCGCAGAACTATCTCCAGATTTGCAGGTGATTTGAAGGCCCTCTGGCGACTGGACCACCTGTCGCAGTCCTGGTGAACATCAACGCTGTATGTGGCCACAGTGCGCTAGTGAAAGACCTTGACGTCACCTGTGTTTATGGTCAGAGTAGGCCTGTAGAAGACCTGACGACACCCACGCGGTCAGGGTGTGATATGTCCAGCGCATGTGTTTACGTCGACTTGTGCGCTGACGTCGGGTGCCGAGATGACTGACAGTCTGCTGTTCACATCGCTTCAGTTCAGAAGCTGGCCAATTCAGCGCTCAGGAAACTACATAGAGCGCCGCCTTATGGCACACAGAGGCCTCCCAACATCAGTCGGAGGGTGGAACTCTGTCGCAGCAGCCACCTGATCTCACCGCCAGTCGCTGCCGCCGCAGCTGTGTGACCTCGGACAAGGCACGACTCCACAGCTGTCAGATCAAGACACGGCCACCACAGCTGTCCGATCTCCGATCAGGACACGGTCGTCACAGCTGTCCGACCTCTGATCAGGACACGGTCGTCACAGCTGTCCGACCTCAGATCAGGACACGATCGTCACAGCTGTCCGATCTCTGATCAGGACACGGTCGTCACAGCTGTCCGACGTCAGATCAGGACACGGCCACCACAGCTGTCCGATCTCTGATCAAGACACGGTCGCCACAGCTGTCTGTTCTCAAATGAGGGTACGGTCGCTACAGCTGTCCGACCTCAGATCAGGACACGGCCGACACAGCTGTCCGACCTCAGATCAGACACAGCTGCCACAGCAGCTCGACCTCAGATCAAGACAAGATCGCCACAGCTGTCCGAGCCCAGATCAGGACACGGTCGCCACAGCTCTCTGAATCTAGGTCATGACGCGTGTGACAGACTACACGTGTCTCCGACAGCGGCTACATGTGGCCGGCAGCATCGACCGTGTGGCGTGAGGAAGACGCTTGCACGTGATGCTGCCGGACCGCTGGTGGTGCAAGGAGCGGACGAATCTGGGGAGTACCTGTGCCGTGACGTCACTACTGAGGCCGGATAATCCGCCGGTATGCTGTCGCAGCACGAACAACACATCCAATGGCTGTGGAGAGTGCTATTCGGACAGGGAACCGGCCGTCCGGCCCCCGGACCAGACTCCGCCGGGCGAGCGGCGGCGTGACGTAATTCTGAACCTGGAGCCGGCACCGTCCGACGCACCCACCAACCTAGACCTAGACCTAGACCTAGACCTGGACCCCGACCCAGACTCAGACCGGGACCGGGATGTGCTGGCGTCGCCGTCGGCGCTGTTCCAGCTGGACCAGCTGACGGAGATCGTGCGCTGCTTCCAGGCCGAGCGGGAGCGCCACTGCGCCGGACGGCGGCCAGCGTCGGCTCCGGCGTCGGCTCCAGCATCGGTGTCAGCCCGCTCCGACTGCTCGGAGGATCGGCTGACGCCGCTGGACGCGCACCGGCCGGCCGCGCTGCTGCGCATCCACGCCGTCCAGCCGCACCTGGTCACGTTCTCGACGGAGAGCGCGCCGCTGCGCCAGCTGACGCCGCAGCAGGTGGTGAACGAGCTGGGCCGGCAGGTGCCCGAGCTGCTGCCGGCCGTACGCGGCGTGCGCGTGCTCGACGACGCCGTGCATATCGGTCTGGCGAGCGGCGTCGGCGCGCGCGCGCTGCTGCGTCGCCGGCTCAAGGTGCGCGGCGTGCCGGTGTTGCTGCGAGACGGCAGCCGCCACACGGCCGTGCTGCTGCTAGCCGGCGTGCCGCACTACGTCAGCGACGACAGCCTGCTCACACTGGCCGCCCTGTTCGGCACCGCTGTTGGCCCGCCAGAGCGGCGACTCTACAAGGGCGTCGACGCCGGCGACCGACTGCTGCGCGTCCGGCTGCAGGAGGGCGTCCGGCTGCCGTCCGTGGTCACCGTGGGTGGCGCGAGGATGTCGCTGCGACTGCTGCGGCCCGACGAGCTCGGCTGCGTGACGCTGCCCGACTGGAGCGACACTGTCACCGTGTCGCCGCCGGCCGACCGGACCGGTCACCACGACCCGTCCGGCTCCACCTCTCATCTGCACGTGCTGCTGCGGCCGCAGTCGGCGGCCGCAGGCGGCAGCGGCTGGGGCGGCGGCTGGGGCGGCGCGTTGTCCGCCGCCCCCGGCTCCCCGGTACCCACATCACCGCCGCCCGGGTACGGTGAGGCGACCGCCTGCGACGACGAGGGCGGCCACGCCTGGCTACGGTCGACTGTGTCCGAGGAGACGGCCGTCAAGCGGCCTGTTTGTGTGCTGCGGTCGCCGCGGTCCCGCCAGCTGGGCGCCACTCAGCTGTGTGCCGACCAGAAGAGCCGACGGTCGGTCGGCGTTGGCCCGGAGCAGCCGCGCAGCGCGCCGCCGTGCTCACAGAACTGGACCCAGTCGGAGGCTTCGGACGGCCGGACCCCGGCCGCGCCGGCGAGCTCGTCCCGAGCCGCGACTTGGCGAGCCGGCAGCATGAGGCGGCGAGCCTCGGAGCTGAGCGAGGCGTGGTCGTCGTCGGAGCGGCGCCGCTCGACCGACTCGCTGGACGACGTCGTCTGTCGGCCTGGCTCCCCGCCAGACGGCGCCGAGCTGCCCTGGTGTGGCTGCTGGGGCAACGGCTGCTTCTGACTCGCCCGACCCGACTGATGCCACCCTGCAGCTGATGCGGTGGTGACGTCATGACGACGGCGGTGCCGCCAGTGACACCGATGGTAGCGATGATGATGACAGTTTCGGCGGCCATGAGCGTTCACTTAGCCGGGAGTAGAACACTTTGTGCTGCTATCATGGTGTGGTGCGAGGCTCGAGCTCTCGCCGTCTCGCCACGCTACGTCACCACGCCTGCTGGCGCCGTGCGGCCGTCGCCTGTGTGCGTGGTACAGAGCGGCAGACTGGACGCTGACGTCTCGCTGTCGATTCACTCCTAATTGTTGAGTGGATTCCGCTGTTAGTCCGGCGAGTGGCATCGGATGTTGCCCTGAGGCGTGCTGTTCAATGACCCGGTCCGCAACGGAGCTCTGCTCTGGGCCCCAGGCGGATTGGTTTTGTGTGAGAGGCAATATCGGTTGGCTAAGGCTGTCGATAGCTTCCTCCGGCAGCGCTACAACATTACCGCCCGCTGATGCTGACCACTGATAGCACATGTGGTGCAGCAGCCATACACTCATAGACATGCCGGAGTCAAACCGTTTCTAATTCTGAACATAACACCAAACCCGTAGTCGTGTGATGATTGACAGGTGATACGACTGGACACGTGGCGTGTGACTGTGGCCATGTGACGGCTGATTGTGTCCACGTGACAGCTGACTGTGGACACTGGACTGTGACCCTATGACGGCTGGTGTATCCACGTGACAACTGACTGTGGTCACGTGACTGTGGCCATATGACGGCTGGTGTATCCACGTGACAGCTGACTGTGGACACTGGACTATAGCCATTTGACAGCTGGTGTTCCACGTGACAGCTGACTGTGGACACTGGACTGTGACCATATGACGGCTGGTGTGTCCACGTGACACTGACTGTGGCCATGTGACGGTTCATTGTAGCCATGTCACGTTTTGATTGTAACCATGTCACGGCTGACTGTAGCCATGTGACAACTGACTGTAGACATGTGACGACTGACTGTAGTCATGTGACAGCTGATTGTAGGCATGTGACGGCTGACTAGCCATGTGATGTGACTGTGGTCATGTGACGGTTGACTGTAACCATGTCACAGCTGACTGTGTACAGGCGACGTCAGACTGTAGCCAGCTGGTTGTGTCCATGTGATGTGAGTGTGGCCATGTGACTGCTGACTGTACCCATGTGATGTGTGACTGTGGCCATGTGACTGCTGACTGTAGCCATGTGATGTGTGACTGTGGCCATGTGCCTGCTGACTGTAGCCATGTGATGTGTGACTGTGGCCATGTGACTGTTGAATGTAGCCATGTGATGTGTGACTGTGGCGATGTGACGGTTGAGTGTAACCATGTGACGGTTGAGTGTAGCCATGTGACGGCTGACTGTATTCATGTGATGTGTGAGTGGGGCCATGTGACGGTTGAGTGTAGCCATGTCACGACTGACTGTAGCCATGCGACGGCTGACTGTAGCCATGTAATATGAGTGGCCATGTGACGGTTGACTGTAGCCATGTGACGGCTGACTCACATGGATACCAGGCCGGCGAAGGTGTGGTGTGCGCTACCACCTGTGCTAGTGACGGATTTTACGCAGCCACACATGCACTTAATGATTATATCGCATTAAATGCTTTGGAGTGATACTTTTCTGTATGCCTTGTGCAATGACGCTTTTGGTTACCCAGCGAAGCGGTTGACAATCCACTCAGCTCGCGGCATTTGACTAGGGCTGTCACCTGGTCACGGGTGTTGTCCTGGTCCGACAGTCTGTGCGTTATGACGAGGTGCCGTCGAGACACGACAGTCGTGTTGTCCTGGTCCGACAGTCTGTGCGTTATGACGAGGTGCCGTCGAGACACGGCGGCGGTGTTTCGTATGCTGAACGAAGGACTGTCATATGACTGAATCGTGCGCTGATGCTACTAGGCCAGATTTATCCTTATCTTGTGGGTGCTTCCTCATGCCTGTAGAAAGGTTGGTGGCGCGGTTTGCCGAAGAAGTAAACAAAGCACTCCATTCGAATTTTCTCTTTTGCATGCAAATTAAATGGGGTATTCAGGAACGCAGCGGGGCACGCCCCAGTAAATAAGCAATGGATTTGGACATGTCGCACCTTGACACGGCGCACCACGACATGTCCGATGTCGACACGGAGGAACATAAAAGTCATAAAGTCATAAAGTATTAAGGCTTAATAAGAGCCACAGGGGCCCATCTGGGTTAAGCCTATCTAGAAAAGGTACTAGAAATGTACATACTCTCACCCCAATCAATCCCTTATCCCAAGTTCCTAGGAAGCTATATACCCCAGCCTATCTAGCACCACTCACTTGCTACCGCATAACACCCTCAACAATCACAAGCTCCTCCCATCATACCCATCGTGCCACCATAGACAATCTCAACAGCATCACATCCCGAAGGAAGGTGCCGAATCCACTGCTAGGCACACCCCACACAAATTCATAAAGCGTTCAGACTTAATAAGAGACTCACTTGCTATTGCATAATACACTCAACAATTACAAACTCCTTCCATCATACCCATTGTGCTACCATAGACAATCTCATCAGTGTCACATCCCGAAGGAAGGTGCTGAATCCACTGCTAGGTACACCCTATATAAAGTTATAAAGCGTTTAGACTTAATAAGAGACTCACTTGCTAATTGCATAACACACTCAACAATTACAAACTCCTCCCAACTCCCATCTCCTCCCTGTCGATCAACCCTCCCTGGAATACAGGAAAACAAGCCCCCTATTCTTATAATGATTGTCTATGCCGTTTTTAAAGATGTTCAGTGTGTTGCTACTGGCAATGGTTCCTGGCAGCTGGTTCCAGTGTTCTACTACCCTGTTGGTGAAGAAAGACTGTCTTAACCTCGTCCTGCTGTGATTAACTTTAATTTTGAATTGATGACTTCTAATTGCATCATTTCTGTTCAATTCAAACATTTCCCTGAGATATCCCTGTTCCTGACCATGAACAAATTTAAAAACCTCGATGAGATCTCCTCTCAACCTTCTATATCTAAGTGAAAACATATTCAATTTCTTCAATCTTTCCTCATATGCCAGGTTGCCTATACCATTAACCATTTTTGTTGCCCTCTTTTGTACGCTCTCTAAAAGCCATCAATCTTTCTCATAACTAGGGGACCAAGCTTGGACACAGTATTCCAAATGTGGCCTGACATATGCACAGTAAAGCTTCCTGATGACCTCCTCACTTTTGTATGACACATTCCTCTGTATTGCCCCAAGCATTCTTAGTGCCTTCTTCCTGGCTTCTTTGGTCTGTTCTGATGCCCCCAATTTTGTGTTCAAAATAACACCTAAGTCCTTCTCCTGCTGAGTCACAGATAGTACTTGGCCATCCATTAAGTATGGAGCCTTCATATGCTGCCTACCTACATGCATGACTTTGCACTTATCAAAATTAAACTTCATTTGCCATTTTTCGGACCACTTCACTAGCTCGTCTAAGTCTTTCTGCAGCAAAACCTGCTCATTGTGCCCTGTTATTGCCCTAAAGATCTTCAAATCATCCGCAAATTTCAAAACCTTACTGCTTAGGCCACATTCAATGCTATTCACATATATAATGAACAATAGCGGCCCCAGTACCGACCCCTGGGGGACTCCACAAAGAACATTTTGCCATGATGACTTTGTACCATTTAGCATCACTCTCTGCTGTCTATCTGAAAGCCACAACTCTATCCATTTTAGGATGCTACCTGCAATACCATGGACCTGAAGCTGCATCATTAACCGTTTATGGGGTACCTTGTCAAAGGCCTTACTAAAGTCAAGATATACTACATCAACCTGATTTCCCTGATCAAATTGTTCTGTAGCAAAATTCAAAAAGTCCAAGAGATTTGTGAGACACGATCGCCCTTTTCTAAACCTACGTTGAGTATCTTGAATCAATCTGTTTCCTTCCAGAAAACTAACTATTCTATCCTTGATAATTGATTCGAGTACCTTACAGACTAGGGATGTGAGGCTTACTGGCCTATGGTTTTCAACTTTCCCTCTTTCTCCTTTCTTGAAAATAGGAACTACATTTGCCCTTTTCCAATCTGTGGGAATTTCATTTTGTGAAACTGATCTACAAAATATTATACTAAGTGGAATTGCCACTTCCTTTTCAGCTTCCCGCAATACCCTAGCATAAATTCCATCAGGTCCTGCTGCCTTGTTTGGCTTTATTTTTCTGATATAATTGAAAACAATATCACTATCAATGAAATCAACATCGTGTATCTGATCACCTGTCACTGACCTGTGGTTCACGGTTGGCAGATTAGTCACATCCTCCACTGTAAACACTGATTTAAACTGCTTGCTCAGCTCCTGAACCATCTCACCATCCTCATACGATATTTGAAGCTTCCTTAAATACTCTAAATGCATCTTTCTTAGCCTTAATTGCTTTAATCACATCTGGTGTAAGCCATGCTGGCTTTCCTACCCTTGTTTTGCGCCTTTGCTTTTGGGGGACATGTCTAATCTGAATTTCCCTCAAGTAAGATTTGAACTATTCCCACATTTCACAGGCATTTAAATCAAAGAATTCTTCTTCCCATTTTATGGCACTTAAAGCCTCTCTCATGCAGTCAAAGTCTGCCCTGTTAAAATTTGGAATCATTGGGCGCGAATGATCAATTCTGGTCGAAGCGCCCAATAGCCCAAATAACTAACTAACTAACTTTGCCAAATTATCCTTGATTGTCCCTGCTACCTGTGCCTTGAATCTCACTTTTGATCTAACATGATTACTTATCAATGTTGCAGGATACGTACATCCGACAAGTCGGATCTTGACACGGCGCACCATGGCATGTCTGATGTCGATACAGCTGACGGTACTTCTCAGTGCTGCAGGCGAAGTGCACCCGACATGTCGGTAGTAGCTGGTGTGTTGTTACCTTACTTAATGCACGCGGCAGGGCACGGACCAACTATGCAGGGATAACGGCAGACTGTGGTCTGATCGCACGGTCAGGCAACAAAGAATTCCAACCCGAGAAGGAAACCCATACCGTGCCGTACTCATATCGGGATTTCGAAGTGATTATGTAACGTTATGAGTAAACCCCTGTCATCTTCTTTACACATATTGGTTTCTATCCACGGTACAGTTGGTTATTTCTACGTAACACGTCTGATCCGCTTTACGCAAAAAGGTGGTTTTCACTCTATGCACATATATAAGGCCGCCGTGTGCACAATGCACATATATGCACATGTATGTGCGTGCATTATCACAAAGTGGCAGCGCACGTGTGTGATGGTCCCAACCAGTCACCTGGCTCCCGGCTCCCGGCTCCGTAATCCTGTCCGGACAGGTCAGGGAGCAGCACGTGCCGCTGCCAGGTCACCCTAACCCGGCACAGCACCGGCAGTGAGCACAGATCTAGTGGGCACAGACGAGCCAGGAACGCTGCTACACCACCATCCCGGAGCCTACCATGCCTCCCTTCTGCCGGCGGTCCGCGTCGACTGACTCGGCTGCAGTCATGCATGCTGCGCAGTCATGGAGCCGTAGGTGTCTGGTCGGAAGCTGGTGCAACCGCTGCTGCCACTGAGAGAGGAGGGAGAGATAGAGAGGAGGTAGAGGAAGAAGCGAAAGGAAGGGAGAGAGAGTGAGAGAGGTAGATATAGAGGTAGAGATGGAGAAGAGAAAGAGAAAGAGAAATACAAAGAAAAAGAGAAAGATAAAAATAAAGAGAAAGGGACGGATACAGACACAGAGACAGACAGAGACAGAGACGGATACAGAGACAGAGACAGAGACAGAGACAGAGACAGAAACAGAGACAGAGAAAGAGACTGAGAAAGAGACTGAGACAGATACAGATAATTATTTATTCTTTCATTTACTATTCATAATATATTAATTTACTCCATCAACGAATCAATCAATTGATCATCCGTAGATGGATATATTGGCTTATTTGTTTTCCCACTATGTACTAAATTTATTCACCCATTTATTTCCGTTATTTAATTGTACTACAAAGCCTACGAAATTAACGTCTTCAAAGGCTTCTGTGCTCTACATTTTTTCATGCGAGCTCAGGCATGTAGTCTGTATCTATAGTTTGTATCATTTTGGAAACATTTTGCTACTACCAGTGGTTTCCTCAGCTGTTTCACTGCCCCTGGCTGCTGGCAGCTCGGGCGGTCTGCAATCTACAGTAATGAACACGAGTTCCGATAATTTGCTGCTGTGGACGACAGCCCCTGTTGATTTTTCCGTTGTCGGTGGTAGCTATTTTGGTGGTGTGGGTGGTAGCTCGGACACTGGTCAGGCACACGTCCGCTTACTTGCTGCTCTGCGCAGCAACTGCAGTTATGCTAATCTGCATGACAATTCTGGTTATGTTACCGGTATGGACGGCAGCCCAGACTAGTATGCTGGTATGCCGATGGGATGGCAACTGGTTCGGAATTGCTCTGGCTATTTTACCTACGTGGACGGCATAGCCGGGGCGGGGCGGCTATTCTACTGCTGTGCCAGTGGAATGGAAACTAGCTCAGATGTTTTACGACTGTAGTCAACAGCTTCGATTATCCTTCGCCTTGGGGAAGGGAGGAGGGGCCAGCTCCGGTTATCGTGCCATTGTTGGTGGCAGCTGTCGTAGTGTTATGATGAACGATGCACGCCTGTCCGACACGGCCCTTCACCACGCCCGGCGTCTACTCTGACGTCCGGCGGGCAGCCGGGCCTAATACTCGGCTGCCTTTGCCAGCGCGCGGTTTTTGCGTGACCAGAGAATTCATCAGCTGGAGATCCATCCTGGCGGGAACTGGTCGGCCGTCCGGCTCCCTTTGACACTGATTGACGAGCTCCACCGACTGGCTGGGTTATCAGCCGGCTTGAGTCACGGTCCAGAGAGATCAACAACGACCGTCAGCGTGCATCCTACATATTGTCCGGCACCAAACACACGTACAGTGTTATTTATGTGATCCGTGGACTGCCTCTGATAACTGGCCCCTGATAACTTCGTGCGTCATCTGCTGTCTGCTATGAGCCCGGAGTTGTCTTTGACATGGCGTGAATCCCTGTGTGTCATCTTGTCTCAAGCAAACCACCATTTAGTAACCTTCAGTAATTGCTTGGGAGCAGTCTCCTCAGACGCACCGTACATGCTCATCTGAAGAGCAAAATCCAATCCTCCATAGGCAGCATGTCCCTAATAATTTTTATTTTATTCTGAAATACCGTCAATTGGATATGCTGTCTGCTTCAAGAGCTGCTTTGTTCCACTGAGTAGGGCCCCATATGTGGGTTTTGTTGGAGGCTGAAGAAATTCCATGGACCTCTTGAATGCTTCGGATTTGTGGACAGGAATAGTCTGGATTGGTATGGGTTCCACCAGGGTAATAGGCAATAATACTGGTTGGCTGTTCAGGGAAGAGGAATCTTCCCTGGTATCCATGTACCTTTTGCACACATGGATCATGCTGTGGTGGTATAAATCAGCTGAAGAAGAGCGTCAGCTTGTGGTCTGGTGTTGTTTTTGGAGTTCATTCCACCCATGTAGAAAACATGACACACGCCTCAGGGACACCCTGAGTCACCGTGCTACCAGAGGACCAGCCCAGCCCTACTGATAACTCAGGGGCACCTGAGTCATCCTGGCACCAGGGGACCAGTTCGGTCGGACTGGTCGGACCTTAGGGGCACCTGTGTAACCCTGCCACCAGGTAGGGTATAACCGAGGCTGAGTATGGTCATTGTCACCCTTTGTGTATGGATTGGCAACATCTTGCTCCAGTGTTGCCAGATGTTGACATTTGGGTAATGTCGGGACTGACAACCCTTCAGTTTCAACCAGTCTTTCTGTCCCATCTCAGCCTTCTCGGCGCTGCAGAGACTCGTCCACGAAGTATCCCATAATCATCCCGGTCCATGAAATATCCCTCAGAGATATTGATCCACATGGCTGGGGCAGGTGTGATCTAAAGGAGAAAAAGCATTCATCGTGGGCCGGCCTGGCTTCCTCTCAATTTTGCCAACACCATGTTGCCAGGGTAAGACTGCGGTTGGACATCGGTATCCTGGGGAAGGGATTCCGTATTGGGTTTCCACTAAGGGTATGGTCGGTGGCGCAGACGCAATGGCTTGGGATCGCTGAGAGTGGCCCGGAAGCGGAGGCGCAGCCAAAGGGTGATGGGAGCCCCCCTTAGCAACCAAAATACACTAGATCAAGCAAGAAATTGTGATACTTTCACCACACAAAAACCTGAATTTTCGACGCCCTTCGCGCACCGAAAGCTGTCTGTGTTTCATAACATTTGTGTTGGGTCGGGCCCCCTGAGGAAAGTCCTGGCTGCGCCACTGCTCGGAAGGCTTTATGAGGGAGGAATCTTTCCATTGAAGACTCATTCTTCCATTCAAGCTTTCCATTGATGTCTGGGCACGTGCGAGGTACCTCAGTTGGAAAGCGCAATTTCTTCTGTGCTACCGCCTCCCGTCGGCGGAGGCGGCCTCCGATCCTCCCAGCGAAGTCCACCGCATGGGAAGGCTCACTGTTGGTTGGATACCCCTGGTGCAGCACCAGCGCCATCTATACGGCGGGACAGCACCAATAGTGCCTGCAATCAAGCGCTAGGACAACCTGGCAGCCGTCGGCAATACAACTTTCAAGTGGTCCGATTGTAGATAAGATAGGTGTCAGCTCTTTAAATCGGTTGAGGCTGAGTTAGATGAACGCTTGCTGGAAATTACACTTAATATCGTCGCAGCATACTATTCTCCGAAAGTTGGATCCTACGAAGTACTGACGCCAAAAATGTACACCAGAGATAACATTTGCATATAATGTATATATCTCATGTGTATGTGGAGACAGGGCAATATATTACCCGTATCTCAAAAATCGCGGAAGGCGAGCCAAGAACGCCATCTTCAATCTAGGAAGCAGCGATGGAACCACTGAACATTAAGGGCACAGTTTCACAATGATCCCATCGCACGGAAAGCTTTTCGGATGATGCCTCTCGCTTTCTGGCATTACAAAAGTCAGTACATCGTACACTGTGGGGTCCAACAACAATTCCAGAGGGTCCACGCCAGCTACAGAGGGATGATCTGTCACTACGGATGTTTATTTCTGAAAATTATTTGGGGGGGGGGCAAAATACATAAAGGCTATGGGCAGGCCCAAATGGATTAGGGGACACGCTCTATAGGGTCCCTTGTCTAAGGGTCCCTTGTGGAAAGTTGAAATTATTGAGGGGGTAAAGCCAATATTGAGGGTGCACTTGCTCCCTCAAAAGTATATAAAAACAGCACCCCTGTCCCTCACTTCAGAAGACTGTTCTGGAACCAAGAGGGATCACCTTATAACTATAGAGCACCTGTGCTAATTACGAAGCGCTCTCTGATAACTAAGATGTACTGCGGCAGTTACACAAGTCCCCCTGAAAGTAAGGGTGGCGGTCGATAGATACATGGGGGCTCAGCGTCATACATAGGCATGCAGTAAATAATAACATATGCCAACAATTAACATACGATATCCCACGCCAGAGAGTACGATTACTATCGGGTTGCGTCCTTCTTCAAAATCGTGGTTGGGGAGGGAATGAATCTCCCTTTTCGTTGGAAACATTGCCTGGTTATATATTGTTCTTCTTGGGCGCACACCTCAGAAATGTGGTTGGTACTCTTTATTTTAGGTCATACTGAGAACAAAATATAAAACAGCATATCCATATATTTTTTTCGCATTGCAAATTGAATTTGCCAGTGGAGGAACCATGATGTGATACTGCCGAACACCAGTACTTGACCTTGAGTACTATTTACTTCCGCGAATATAGCGCACCTGTGGCATCCCCAAACGGTTCTCAAGGTGGAAGTTGGACGATTCTGTTTCGAAACTGCTTTTGGTGACAAGTAAGGAGGACGTTTGATTCCTTGGCTTGTCCGTTTATTTTATACACTTTTCGCCTTGTCTAAATGTTTCCTAATACGACTATTCATATCGATATTGCCACTTTATCTGTATCTTTGCGTGAAGTGAAATTATGAAAGTTTGGTGAATGTCTTTGTACCGGCCAACCCAGCAGGCAGGTCGATTGTGTCAGTATTAAGCTCCTTGTCGTTGCAAGCAAAGTAGGCAAGTACTTGATGCGCATGCCATGCGCCAAGTGTATAAAGAAAATACAAGTAATTTAAACGCAATGTGTCCGTGCAGGACTCTATGGCGGGTTTAAAATATTGGTGCCTGAAATGTTGTTGTCTGTTACTGGAGCCACAGACTTTCCTGGATATTGACATAAATTGGGTAGCGATACTGGGCAGAGAGCAAAAGCTAGATGTCACGCTCCACACTTGCATTACTCTATGTTAATTGCGTAAGCTAATTTTTTAAGACACAGTACTTATTTTCCAACTTTTTTTGGGTTACACGCTGTTTGGCAGACAGATCAACTTTGCAAATATTTATTGGTTGCATTTCAAGCCATTTCTGAACCAAGCGACTGCACTTTTCTTTGGTTTCTTAGTTTGGAGAATCACCTCCGGACATTATCTCAATTTCTGTGTTGTAAACAGTCTTGCATTTCTTTTAACAGTATGAGTAATTCGCGTAGTTGGTGTTAATCGTACAGTGCAATGATCTTTGTATATCCTTACAGATAGTGAGTGCAATTAGCTTCATAGAGACGGTTAATTTGCTTGTACCTGTGTGAAATGACAAATATAGCCATTCAGCGCCTTGATTGACCGGAATGCAAGTATAATCATGTGAAAGCTAGCATGGGGTGCAGCAATAAACGCACTCGTCCGTGGAACATTTCAGCCACTCGCCTACAGCTCGTGGCATAAATAAATTGCTCCACCCACTCCTGATTTAACATATATTAACGATGAGTCCCTATAGCAACCAATGTGGTCGGGTCCGCCAGGTTCCCTCCGCACAAACCCTTGACCTCTCACGGAAACTCCTGTGTGTGCCCCTGGTTAACACCCAGAAGCTCAATTGGCGGGATGGTGCACCGATGCGCCTTCTCTGCTCCTCTGTAACTGGCAGGATGGTGCACCTATGCCGCCTTATCTGCTCCTCTGTAACTGGCAGGATGGCGCACCTATGCCGCCTTCTCTGCTCCTCTGTAACTGGCAGGATTGCGCACCGATGCGCCTTCTCTGCTCCTCTGTAACTGGCAGGATGGTGCACCTATGCCGCCTTATCTGCTCATCTGTAATTGGCAGGATGGTGCACATATGCCGCCTTATCTGCTCCTCTGTAACTGGCAGGATGGCGCACCTATGCCGCCTTCTCTGCTTCTCTGTAACTGGCAGGATGGTGCACATATGCCGCCTTCTGTGCTCCTCTATAACTGGCAGGATGGCGCACCTATGCCGCCTTCTCTGCTCCTATATAACTGGCAGGATGGCGCACCTATGCCGCCTTCTCTGCTTCTCTGTAACTGGCAGGATGGTGCACATATGCCGCCTTCTGTGCTCCTCTATAACTGGCAGGATGGCGCACCTATGCCGCCTTCTCTGCTCCTCTGTAACTGGCGTCGTAGTTGGTGTGCATACGAATTAATTAATATTTTACTTCCCCGTTTGCCCTCCTACTTTCGCTGACTGGTGCGCATTATAAATGCATACAACATGATGCACGATGGCCAACAGAACACCGGGTACCGTTCTATCGCAGGAAAGAGACCATTGCCTCCATTCCAAACGAATTAATAATACGAAAGGTTAGAGCTGCATTTCTCTCAAGGTTTAGTTGCGATCTGATGTATAATTCCCACAGTGATAAGCAGTGCCCACTCTGACACCCACAATAGTATCAAAATAACAAAGTTCAACTTAATGCATTCACAATAATCTGCGAAGTCATGGCACCATTAAATTGACCTAGTAAGCTTAGGAAAGAATTTACGACGCATGCTACGAACAATGGTATAACTGCATGCTTCAACTTGACCGCGCACTTCCAAGGACGCGACCACGTTAGACGTACACATCTTTAAATGCAGCAATAATTATAGGTATGCTAATTCGAGTTAGAAGCCGCTTGTGGGGGAGAGGTAATCCAGCCGCATGAAAAGCTTCCGCTGCGCGATCCAGCACCCAGCTCAGTTGGATTGTGGCTGTTCCTAGTCATGCTGGGCTGGCGTACTACAGCAGTGATCGAATGTGCGTATAATATGATCGGCCTGCATATGAATAAAATGATCTCGTTCTACAACTTCTTGCAAAGATGGAATTTATAGCTCATACAATTATTAGCTTTTTTCTACGGTGCTACCACAGCGCAATATCTGAAGATCAATGCATGGTTTGGAAGGACAGCCAAGGCCCCCGTGGTGCCCACGCTCTTCATAGATTTCTTCCTTTCGACAAAGTAAGTTGCGGTTATTTGTAAGCTCTTTTGACATGATTTGATCATATGTTCAAGCAAATATGTGCTCTCCTCCAGTTACACTGGAAGAAATCACTTTCAGATGCCAGTTCTTTGTGTTATTTGATGCTCGATTGTATCGACAATAAGCTGGTTTAATTAAGCGTCTTGATCAGAATGAGTGACACATTATCTGGATACTTAGGAGGCATAGGATGTCAGATAAGGTAACACCAACCTTGGGGACTTGGGATCACGGTCGAGGCAGTTCAGGAGAGAACTTACGGCAACATTCATCGTGACTCCTCGAAGGGCGTGGCGGTGTGGACTTGTGGGTTCGATACTTATTGTTCCTGGATCATGGCCCGGCTTAACCGTTACCTTGGCTATCGATGTTACAACACACCCCAACATTTATCAGCCTCTACTCCTCATACTCTAATATTAGGGAATGAATATCAGCATATGTGGCAGGTCATCATCGGTTCGCTATAAGAAGAATGTGATGGAGGACGACTGACGTCACGACACTCTATCAGGTACATAATACTGATCCGGTGCCACGACACCCTCTATCAGGTACATAGCAATTTCCCGGTGCCACGATACCCTCTGTTAGGTACATAATAATTGTCCGGTGTTACGACACTCTCTATCAGGTGCATAATACTTTTCCGGTGCCAGGACACCCTCTATCACGTACATAGCAATTGTTCGGTGCCACGACATCCTCTGTCAGGTACATAATAATCGTCCGGTGCTACGGCATCCCCTGTCAGGTACATAATAATTGTCCGGTGCCACGACACCCTCTGTCAGGTACATAATAATTGTCCGGTGCCACGACACCCTCTGTCAGGTACATAATAATTGTCCGGTGCTACGACACCCTCTGTCAGGTACATAATAATCGTCCGGTGCTTCGGCACCCTCTATCAAGTACATAATGATTTTCCAGTGCCACGACACACTCTGTCAGATACATAATAATTGTCCGGTGCCATGACACCGGTGCCATGTTAGGTGCTGAATATATCGTGTAGTACATAGGCCCATGCAGTTTATGCCGATGATCTTCGATGCTCTTAAAATGCTGTCGTTCTTTGCCTGCTTCCAGGCAAACTATGTCTACAATGTCACGATGCGGAACATTTTCCGAGATGGCCAGAATCACTCGAAAAAGGATACCTTAGCCTTCGCCACCCGAAGAGTAGATGGCACTCGAAGCTACCCCGAAGCTTCACGACGACGATGCAAAATGTTTTGGGTAGGTCATGTCAGGCCACCGAGTCTCGAGCGTCACATCTAGAGGCACGGGCGTTGATTTCTGAAAATTATGGGTGTGTGTGTGGGGGGGGGGGGGGACACAATGCATGAAGGCAATGGACAGGCCCAAATGGAACGGGGGCACACTCCATAGGGTTCCATATTCAAAGTTGAAATTATTGGTGAGGGTAAAATCCACATTGAGCGGGCACTTGCCACCCCAAAAGTATATAAAACAGCACCCCTGTCTGGAGGTATGCTTGATGCATGCTCGCTGAAATCGTAGTTTTTGTGAACTTCGTTGATGTTAATGTGTTTTTAGATGATAATCAGTTTATATTTTCAGACATAAGATCATGCAGTCCAACCGGTGACGTTCCCAAGATCAACGAAGGTCATACACCTCGATTGATCTTGGATGACCTTTTCCAGACAAACATGCACCCTGAATTACTTCCTTTGACTTTAATTATGATCAAGCGACCATTGTTTTTGGCGTCTGCAGATTCTAAAGAAGTCATTTGCGAACTTGTACAGACAATTTTACATCACGCCTAAGGTGGCCTGCGAGGCTTTGACCTGACTTGGTATGTTATCTGTGTACATCATGGTGTCGATTGAAATATCGTTAGAGTAGTGCAAACCAAATCCACCCTTTGGTGCATGAGTGAGGATCCAGTTCAAGTGCATTCGTTGATAGGCCTTGCTGCTATAACTCGATTGTCGAAAGTGATAACCTTTAACAACTTAGGGTTAAAGGAGCCTGGCTGACCAAAGTAAAACAAAAATCGCGCGCCGCTTGAATTCGCTTCTGACACCCGACACATTGGTTTTTGTTCCGCGGTGAGAAGGCTCTGAGAAGGCTCTGAGAAGGCTGGCAATTGCGCTCGGCAGGTGAAGGATAAACTGTTACGATTGGACATAGTGTCTGTAGGTAATCGATCCATTGAATCAGGACCCTGTCACATTTGGCTAAGGCCATTTGAATGCTTTGAGCTTGGGATCGCACTACACCTTTTCATTTCATGCCGACTAATCGCAAGAATCAGTTGCACATCAAACATGACCGCTGGCCATTTGATAGCGTAATTCAATGACGAATCCCAGCTGCACGGAGGAAAATATATTACAACGCAAAACATACCAGCTTTTTGTGTTTCTTTAAACCTCAGACCTCATCGTCTACAAATCTGAAATATAGCGCATGCAGAACATGTCTTGTAGGAACGCTCCTGATGAATCTGCTGCAACGGGAAACCATAAGAGGCAGGCATCGTACAAGGGCAACGGCGCTTCGTTTGGCCAGGCGTGGCCATCACTCAATCTCATCATTTATGATGCAATTCCATAGGGTTAATCTTAAAATTCAAAGTTTTTTTGGGGGGAAACTGTCACCCCCCTCCTCTCCCGCCACATAATTTGCCGCCCCTGATGTCGTATGTTGAAAAGATCGGCACCAACCAGTCATAGCGACAAAATGAAGGGATGCTCGACAGAGGATGATTAAACAGAAAGGCTATTGTTATTTCCCGAGGCTTAGTCCATTGGTCCACAAGGAGTGTGGACTGATGCTGCCCTTATTGGGGTAGAAATATCAACTTACCATTGGAGATTGATGGCGTGAAATGATGAAGTGAGTCGGCAACTATTGTGCTATTCTCTATGTCTGTGTGTGTCGGCGTATGTTATTCAGAGCGTTCCAGCCAGGTCATTGACCCTTGTCGATGTACAAAGCGTGTTGTGTGAGCCACTCGACCCATAGACCCGCTGGGTTATCAACAGCTCAGGCCGTGCAGACGTAACCTTCGGAACATGCCACCGTGCTACCCTCATCACTTATCTACATCGATGTGACGGCCTCGTCCTCCTCCCCTGAGACGTGTTCCTCATTGAGTGACAAATAACTGTGCTCAGGGTTACCGATAATCGATCGACCAATAATCGTGATGTATGAACAGTGCGTCAAGCGAACACAGTGCATGGCTCCGCATGTGATGGCCGGCCTACTCTGGCTGCTTCAGCTGGAGGCGATCGAGCGACTTCGATTGACCTCCTACGACGCCATTCGGTCCGGGGCGTTGACCCGCTGATTGTTCTGCCGGCCCAACAGTTTGTGTCTTGTGGAATTAGCATAAGACGAGTTAGAGAGGTAGTGTGAAAAAATGGATGACAATCACACAAAAAAACAGCGCATATACTAACCATGTACGAAGTGGAAATGTCATAGGTGTTGTGGACGTCTTGTATTAGCTGTTATTATATTATGGTCTTTGTTTAAGCTGATTATTGTATGCGTGCAGAAAAAGATAATATGCGTTAAATTTGCACATATGGATTCTTCAAACTATTCGGACTGAACATCTCAAATTGAAACGTGACTATGGATGGGAGTTACCTTCTTCATTTTCGTGGAGAACAGCAAGCAATACACCATCTGATGAACAAAAGTGCAGCACTAACATTTCCAGGTATTTAATATTTAATATTGACCAAAATCGTCTAACTCGCTTGTTACTGATTTTATGTCATGTATATTACATAGTGTTTTAGAAAGAAAAGTGTTTTAAAATATAACAAATTGCTTCTTTTTAAATGTTTCTGAAGAATATGTCCGGTTCATGGGCCCTCACACCGCACATGGTGCACCACATTGTTGTTTGTGCCGTGCGTCTTTGTTTATATTTTCATGCTGGCTCTTATCTAGTGACCTGACCTTTCGCTGCAGGCTAGCCCTTCGCCGAAGGTATATTCATGCCAGAGATCACGTGAATCTGTTTCTTTTTCTTGTTCTTCCCATGTATGATGTTCACACCCTAGGATGCTCTGGAAGCGAAACTGTGGAGTCGTTCGAAATATTGCGAAATAGATAATGTATTGTGTTTTAAAATGTTAAAACTTTTTTCATATCTTAAGGACCATTATATACATATAACATTTCCAGAAAGTGCATCGGGCGCTGCTTCAGCATTAATGCATCGGTGCTGTCCATGGCTTCCTCTGAATTTTACTGCGTAGGTACTTCATCAAGCGTTCCTCAGGGTCTGATCAAGCATGCCAACTTAAAGAACGAGTGGATCAATTCCCTATGTAGTCACCGCGATTGCTCCCGCGCTGGTGTAGGAAAGCGTGCAGTGACGAAATTAACAACAGACGGTCGCTATCATCACGAGATAGGATCGGTGTCAGTATTCGCGACGCAAAACATGGCGTATCCGCAGCGACACATGACGTCATCCGTTCATTAAGCATTCACGCTGAACGGCGTGCTAGTTTTGGGTTGCGGTCTATTCAGTCCCCTCGAATCGCATGTTGAGTGCATGGCAGACGGTACGTCACAGCTTCTGATGTACCGCGCGGCGATGTCTAGCCACTGGGCGGGACGCGTCCGGACAGCGCGTGTACTTGTTGGGCTTGTTGGGCGGTGTACCGTTGGAAGCGAGGGTAAACAGCTCGTGGTGTGGCATAGCGGGCAGCATATTGGTCCAGACCTCAACGGTGAGCGGTTGCGGTGTCAACCGGTGTCAACTGGTTGGCACGTTGGCACTGGCTGACACGTTGGCACTGGCTGATATGTTGGCACAGGCTGACATGTTGGCACAGGCTGACATGTTGGCACAGGCTGACATGTTGGCACAGGCTGGCTGCAGCTAGGCCAGCGAACGATGGAATGACTGATAAATCAAGAAAACTGTTCCTTCACACATGTAAGAAAATGTTGAATGGATGATTTGTGTGGCACATGTAAGAAATGCTCTCGCCTTTTATTTTCGTGCTTGCGAGGCTGGTGGTATGTGTACTCCTCAGAGTACGGCGCAGACACCCCTAGTCATTACCCCCGTAAAGACAAAGACTCTTGGCTTCCCTCGACTGTCCTTCGCTTTTTCTTTATCGTTAGCCGTCAGGCGTGAAACACTTCAACAGCATCATTTAATTTCGCGAGAAGTTTCGGACGGTGGCGTTATCTGGCGTTTTTTCGCGAGCGGACGGCCGCCACTTGGCCGCGAGCCGACGGAAAATTAAAACTAGTCGGCTGCAACGGGCCGACAGCAATCACCGAGAGTTGGCCAAAAACGTCGGCTCGGAGCGGCGGCTCCCAGTGGTGCTGTTGCTGTTGTTTATCTCAGGCTGATTTCCCCGATGGTCGCGTCCGCCACCGGAATCGTAAACCAATGCGGCGTCTTTGAGACGACCGACGCAGGCGGAGCGCCGCAGCCGACTCCACCGCATCGCTCCCCACGGTGATGCTGCAGCGGCCTGGTGTTGTAGCCGCTCCCCACGGTGACGCTGCAGCGGCCTGATGTTGTAGCCGCCTCGCCAGCCGGCCTGATCCAGGCAGATTCCACAGCCAGTAGGATTCAAGGTGGATTCCCCGATTAGCTCGTGTTTGCATGAGACGTTCACAGATGTATGCTTTCAATAATGCGAATAGAGTGCAGATACTGCTCTGCGTCCTGGGTACCATGCCTTGTCCGCAATGCGCCCTTTGGGTACGATAACTGAATACAATCACCCATTAACTCTCCCTAAAGCACCAATCCATCACCACCCCCACCTCCGATAGTGCGCCTTAAGGCATGATACTTGTGACTCGATGATAGAAGTTAACCGTATACCAGGTCCTTGCCACTGGGAGGGACACGTACATTAATGGTAGTATTTTGTAAAGAATACTTATAGTTTTGAAGATGCGCACCATGATTTCGGAGTTCCAAGTCCATTGCATCTTATATGGTGGTTTTAATCGTTTGGTTTGAATGTAGCCCATCCCATGGAGCTGGCTACATGAACAGCCATCAGCATTGTTGATAAGGATCGAATGGCGCTAACCTAATTCCTGACATGCTTATTTGAAGGAACTGCAGAATTGCATTGCGATCGCTCATATCGATGCAACTTTTGGCGCCTGTAACTCAGTAACAAAAATCAAGCCATAAACCACAGCTGCGAAAGTGGCACGCTGCCGGCAGCACTAACAAACTGCACAACCCAGCACGCTGCCGGCAACACTAACAAACTGCACAACCCAGCACGCTGCCGGCAACACTAACAAACTGCACAACCCAGCACGCTGCCGGCAGCACTAACAACTGCACAACCCAGCACGCTGCCGGCAGCACTAACAAACTGCACAACCCAGCACGCTGCCGGCAGCAATAACAAACTGCACAACCCAGCACGCTGCCGGCAGCAATAACAAACTGCACAACCCAGCACGCTGCCGGCAGCACTAACAAACTGCACAACCCAGCACGCTGCCGGCAGCACTAACAAACTGCACAACCCAACACGCTGCCGGCAGCACTAACAAACTGCACAACCCAACACGCTGCCGGCAGCACTAACAAACTGCACAACCTACGTGACGTAAATTTTCCTCGCAAAAAACGGCACGCGAGTGAACAGGTTGGTCGTTAGATTCCTCATGAAAATTGGGTCCGAAATATCGTCACGCGATTTCAGGTTATCCTTACCAGATCCCTGGAAACTAATCTGAAAACTCGTATTCAGACCGTTGTTGGTGTGAGCACCTGCTTGGTTGAGTTTTTCCAGAACTGGGTACTGAAGCTGCTTTCTGTAACAACACCTTTGAGTGGTATAGGCCATGTAGTGAATTTTTACATCACAAATTATTGTCCGAATATATGTACTCTATTAAGATAGAGTACATATAAACTTTTTATTATTTATTTAGGAATTTAGGAATTTATAGGATATTTAGGAAAGAATTAGGTCATGATAAAACTCTAGAATCATGATCATGTATAAAACTAGATCAGCTAACTACCATCATGTCAAAAATATTAAGACCCCCAGGTATTTATCCGTTGTGTTTTTTTACAGCAAGATATAGCTTCGAATCGGCGCTATTGTGTTTCAGGCAAAATACGACTGCTGTTGAAATTAGTGTTCTTCATCACTTGTTCTTTTTTCTCTAATTTACTTACGCAACTGAAGGATGAGCAATATTCCCAAGACTCGACTTTGGGAGGAAAGTTTTTCTAGGCTTTTTAAAAATGCAATGTAATTAAATATGTAATATATTGCTTAGAATGGTGATTAATTGTATGCCATCTATGCAGGTTTGATCATGATTGTCGTGTTAGTAAAATGTGCTAGGAAGGGAGAATGCATTTTTGGGGAGGAGTGACTTTATGAAAAGATTACAAAAACTCCACTATCAAAATAAAATCGAAACCGAGTGGTGTTGAGACAAGCCTACACATCGGATATGTATCGGTGTTGTGACTTTTATTATCCTTGGGCGTGGGCTATGTGGCTGTGGGTTTGTGATGAATTGGTATCGATGAATCGGCGGGTTTGCCTGTTTGCCCCGTCCGCCGTCCGCACGGTGACGCAATCCCCTCCCAGAGTTATTTTTCGCGACCGCGGAAAAACTGCGCGCGTCAGTGCACCGCCACATGGTGGATCTGATGGGCGCCCTTTGTGGCCTCGTGGCTTAGGAAATGTGGAAATGACAAGTCACGTTACTGGGCGATGAGCCACAAGGGGGATCATGTGTGACTGTTTCTCGGTGAAATGTCTAATTATCGGAATTAATGTGACTTGTATCCCCCTAAATCGCAAATGTTGGATATGGTAGGATGTTGACAGCACACCTGATGTGCTTAGGCAGGTTAATGACCTTCCAAGGTCATTCGAGGTCATCGACCCAACTTGACCCGTTTCGATCTACGAGTCATTCGGAGTTCAATCTGGACTCGGAAGCTGGATTTAACGTCCATGTCTACCTCTGATCACAAGCAAATAGTGTTTCGAACACTTATTTTGCAAGCTGCCAAAACGCGATCAACACACCTGGTTCGAGATGCAACATATCTCACATCATTAGCATCTGCGAATACCGGGGAGTTATGCTGAAAATTCCAGGTGCAGATCGATTGTCGCTTTTACATACGGGATGGTTAAGCACGGCAATACTCGATTTTTCGAAAACCTGACCTGTAATTTGACCTGGGAGGCCAAACAGTGACCCAAGGAAAAAATCCCGTACCAATCGCGAGATCTCTTCACGTGAAATCACTGTTTTGCTTCATGTCGTTAACATTCCGTCGGAGACTCTGGGATGCACCCCCACATCCACCCCACCCCCAGCCTCCCCCTGTGCTGGGGAAGGTGACCAAGTGCCGTGTACCGGTGAGGGTTCAGGGTCCGAGTCAGCTGCGCGGCGCCCTGCACGGTAGCGTGCCGCTACTGTCGCCTGGTGGTGCGCTGTCGGTGTTTTGGTTAGAACCAATCTTGGTACGGGCTCGGACAGCCCCCGTTTAGCGGTGTTTTCTCCAGCAGCGCAACACAGATTGCATTCAAACTACGTCAAGTGGCCAGCTGGGCCGCGGCGTCGGCTGACGACGGCTGTCCACTGCAGAAAGTGTCTGCCGCATCAACTGCCAGCACCAGGAGCAGAGTGCGTGGAGGCAGGTGGTCACCGGGCTATTGGCCGTCAAGACACAATCTTACAACGTAGGAATGCCAATGCACCTTTAAATTGATTACCAATTGCAGTGTTTATCAAATGTGGCCTTGTGTACTCATTGAGGTGTTGGACACAGACCTGGTGCTGGGCAGCAGCCATGTACATTCGGAGAGCGGCGGCACAAACCTGGTGCTGGACAGCAGCCATGTACAGTCGGAGAGCGGCGGAACAGACCTGGTGCTGGGCAGCAGCCATGTACAGTTGGAGAGCGGCGGCACAGACCTGGTGCTAGGCAGCAGCCATGTACAGTTGGAGAGCGGCGGCACAGACCTGGTGCTAGGCAGCAGCCATGTACAGTCGGAGAGCGGCGGCACATAGCAGGCGAACGGTAGAACAGAAAGTGGTAGCACAGAGCCTACGAGCGGCAGTGCATGGTCGGGGAGCGGCAGTACAGAGTCTGGAGCGGCAGTACAGAGTCGGGAGCGACAGTACAGAGTCGGGGAGCGGCAGTGCAGGGGGCGGAGCCTGCGAGCGGTAGTCATGTGCGGAGAATGCCAGTCGGCGGGAACTGACGAGTCCTCAATGGCCTCTCGAACGCACTTGAGATGGTTCGCTCCGCCATTGTTGGGCTTCCCTCTTCATTCAGCGTCGGACCGACTGTCTAGGTCTTCAAAACAAGTTCGGAGTCACGCGCTGGCGCTTCGCGAACGTGACGCGAGCCTGGGACCGGAAGTGAGGTCGAGCCAGGGCCAAGCGGAGGTCGGGCTGGATCGGAGCCAAGGTTCGGCCAGAACCCAGCCGGGATCAAGCCTGAGCCGCAAGAGGAGTACGAGCCGAACTGGGCTGTGTCTGGCGGTTGAGCTGCGGGCTGGGACCAAATCCCAGCTGGCCCAGGTCGGAGCGATCCGAAGCTCGAACTGAAGCCCGCACTCCAGTCCATGCTACACCCAGGGCTGGCAACACATCCAGAGCTGAGAGCGAGAGTACATCTTGAAGCCGGAGTCGGCTCCGAAGCCGGAGCTTGGGCTGGGCCGGCGGCGCTATCCAAGGCGGCAGCAACCGTTCAAGCAGCACGCTTATTGCATGCAAATGGGCACTTCTGGACGGCGAGAATCCCAAACAGAGCCGGCCTGTTTTTCTCAGACTGTTGATTTGCTGTCCGGAAATTCGAGATGTCTCAGTTGGCTCCATTTTGAAACGAAATGTGATCCTTTTTGTGCTGCGGCTACGTGGCCCAAGCCAATCATACGTGCCGAGAGGTTCATCGACGGTACCTGATACTCTGGCGCTGGAACGTGCCGGGAGGTTCATCGACGGTACCTGATGCTCGGCTGCTGACACGTGCTGGGTGGTCCACTGACGGTACCTGATGCTCGGCTGCTGACACGTGCTGGGTGGTCCACTGACGGTACCTGGTACTCGGCTGATGGTACGTGCTGGGAGGTTCACCGACGGTACCTGGTACTCGGCTGATGGTACGTGCTGGGAGGTTCACTGACGGTACCTGGTACTCGGCTGATGGTACGTGCTGAGAGGTTCACTGACGGTACCTGGTACTCGGCTGATGGTACGTGCTGGGAGGTTCACTGACGGTACCTGGTACTCGGCTGATGGTACGTGCTGGGAGGTACACTGACGGTACCTGGTACTCGGCTGATGGTACATGCTGGGAGGTTCACTGACGGTACCTGGTACTCAGCTGATGGTACTTGCTGGGAGGTCTACCGAACATACCTAGTACTCGGCTGATGGTACGTGCTGGGAGGTCCACCGATGGTACCTGGTACTCAGCTGAGGTACGTGCTGGGAGGTCCACTGACGGTACCTGGTACTCGGCTGATGGTACGTGCCGGGAGGTTCACTGACGGTACCTGGTACTCGGCTGATGGTACGTGCCGGAAGGTTCACTGACGGTACCTGGTACTCGGCTGATGGTACGTGCTGGAAGGTCCACTGACGGTACCTGGCACTCGGATGTTCCTTAGACTTGTGCACCCCACGCGCTCCTGATTGCCAATTGATTTGGACACCACGGTCTATCCGGATTGATCCAATTATGATTTTGTAGCCGTGTTACGACACCGGGCGTTTTACTGGGTGGCTTTACGAGCCGGCCGTGCTGGGGAATAGAAATCACAGCTTGGTCGGGCGGTCCAAGGTGGTGCTGGCTGTCAGGGTGGCCGTAGCGGTTCCTGCTGCGGAGATGTTTCAGGCGTCGCTGATTGCAGGTAGATCGATGATAGTGCAGATATGTCGGAAGATATCGTACGCTGTGCTATCTGGGACAATCCCGGTTATCGGTTGGTGCAGGATCATATGCGGCTGGTGTCAGCCAAGTGGTAGACGGCTTTTTGTCGATCCTCCACTTGGCCCCGTATATTTTAGAGCAGTTATTTCCGATGCAGCCATAGGCGATGTCAGGCGATGTCTCTTGTTGTGTTGCCGTGTCTTTTGTTGTCGATATTTCGAGGCACTGGACTGACATTGGTATTGACCAAGTCAGCTTCTTATGAGAGCCCGAGACTGCCGAAGGCGCTACAGTACGAACCCGGCACTGGCCTCAGTGGGAATTTGACACCGGTCCGACCGCCTGCTCAAGACATGACAATCTAGCTGCGATGCCCTTGCTAGAAACAAACCAAGAGCTATTAATATTAAATCCCACTTCACCTAATGGTCTTCCTGCTCGCAGAGAAGTAAGCGCGAAGAGGTCACCCTGTGTCGCTCGCTCACACCGATGCCACTCACAGCTACTTGTCGAATGGTAGCAGTAAACCTAAATATACCAGATGCAGCGCACCTCTGACGGTACGTCATGTCATGTCGAAGAGGTCACCCTGTGTCGCTCGCTCACACCGATGCCACTCACAGCTACTTGTCGAATGGTAGCAGTAAACCTAAATATACCAGATGCAGCGCACCTCTGACAGTACGTCATGTCATGGTAGCAGTAAACCTAAATATACCAGATGCAGCGCACCTCTGACAGTACGTCATGTCATGGTAGCAGTAAACCTAAATATACCAGATGCAGCGCACCTCTGACAGTACGTCATGTCATGGTAGCAGTAAACCTAAATATACCAGATGCAGCGCACCTCTGACAGTACGTCATGTCATGGTAGCAGTAAACCTAAATATACCAGATGCAGCGCACCTCTGACAGTACGTCATGTCATGCTCTGCTGTCTGAATCTGGGCCACTAACGTCAACGCCATTTTCACGAACGTAGTTGGCAATATCAGAATTGAATGACTCATAGATATGGGCGCAAAATGACCTTAGCAATCGACGCGCTCCAAAGCCCAAATAACGAACTAACGGCACCGGCCTGACCTTGTTCTGATAATAGGTCGACGGCTGATGCGATAATGAACTGACACCGTGTCACCTGGGCAGCCCAGCACAGCATTGACCCTGTAGTGGTGAGTAAACTGACGGTTTCCCAAACGTTTGCCCAGCAATAGATCAACTCTGGCCCGATACTAGCCCGACATTGGCCCGACACTGTGCCGACGGTGAGCCGATACTAATCCGACACTAGGCCGACAGTGGGACGACACTGGACCGACACTGGGCCGGCACTGGACCGACACCAGGCCGACACTGGACCGACACTGAACCGACACTAGGCCGCCACTGGACCGACACTGATCCATCACTGGGCCGACAGTTGGATGACACTGGCCCGACACCAGGCCTGCACTATACCGACGCTGGGTTAGCTCTGGTCCGACGCTGGGCCGACACTAGGCCGACGCTGGGCGGACATTGACAGACACTGACAGACACTGTGCCGGCAGTGGGCCTGCGCTGGGCCGACACTGGGCCGACACTGGACCGACACTGGGCCGACACTGAGCCGCAGTAGACGCAGTTTACTGGTGTCGACGGCGGCCCGCGGTATGCGTGACAGGCGGGAGGGGTCGTGTTTTTGACAAGCGGACAGCGCGGCGGGCGCGACGCAACTGTAAACAAACGCCGACAGTGGGCATCCGGGACCACCTCTGACTGCCAGATAACCTCAGCCGACCATTGTTTACGCAGCTGCCGTGTGGCCGCAGGGCCCGTGCCGACGCACTCTCCCGCCAGCCGTGCGCGACGGCCACCGCACGCTCAGCGCGGCCAGAAAACCAGACAGAATTCCAACCACACCCGTACATCCAGTTCTGTGGTGGCAGACAAACATGGCAGGTTAACTTCGAGAGCGGAGATGTGTCCCCGGGAGGCGTCTGTCACTATGTGTTCCATGACCATCACAAAATATAATCAGGCGACGATTCGGAGAGACGGTTTGAAGTTCTCCTGATCATCGCTCGGCGTGATAGTAATCTGTGGTGGATTGTTTCTGTGTATTGTCGGCCTGTTCGTGTGCTCAATGACAATGGCCATATTTTGCTTCAGGTGAGCACTGGATGATGTCGCTCCCGGAAATTGAGCGGGGAGCTGCTGTTCTGCTGTCGCTTCGCCTCATGTCCGGAGTGCAGGTATGTTGGGACGGCTCCCTTTCCACATACCATGACCAGTAGACTGACTTACTTGTGGAGCGAGTGCCTGCAATTAAAGCAAAATCGTTTGTCTCGGAAATGCACGCCATCGGGCATTCTGCCTTCTACTGGCGTTTGCACAATTCCAGCGGTAGAATCACAGCCCTCTGACTTGAACCAGTGCGAAAGGTGTGCCATCTGGTGGATCCGTTGAGCCCCCTCCTGCTCCACCCCATCCCGGCTGAGTTGGATTTATGTTGTGGTTGGGGTATCCACACCCAGCTTGGGCTGTTTTGGTAAGGTGAAATTTAAGGGAGGAACAGGTAGCACAGCCATATGATGGCTACTACATGCGGACTTAGCTAAAAGGAGTGAGCTATTTTTTGCTGGTTAATTTTGCGTGGAGAAATATTTGTTTTTAAATCTTCAGGTATAAAAAGAATGCCACGATATGCACAGCAACATTGTTCTGCAATATTCAGAGAGACATAGCGCAATATTTACACACGTTTTAATAAAAGTGAACACTTCATGCATATGATCTATGTCTCGCATAGATGCCCTCATGGAATTCCCCGAATGACGCATGTCCAATTGGGACTTGGCAAGTATTCACTAGGTACATACGGAAAACGAAACCAAAATATAGGAGCATTGTGAAATTGGCATGGGACTAAGAAATGAAGTCTGTCCAATTCTTGTATTTTCCGAAAGAAGTCTTCTACTTCTTATCGAGAAGTAACCTCGAAGTTAACCAAATGATACCGACGGATAAATGCATTTGTCGATGCCCGAAGGACTATTGGGGTTTTCTTGTTCCCTTTGCGAAAAATGATTTCAATTATTGGGAGTTCTTGGACGGAACTGTGAAGCTTGAACCTGAAATTCTAAAATATAGCATAACTTATCGTAGCATAATACATGAGTTAGTCAGAGCAAGATGCGTGGTCGATCTGGTTTGAATCGGGAAAAAAACAGTCGCAAGGATTCCTATTGCGACGGGACTAGCACAACATGTCTTATTAAGCCTGAATACATTACTGGTACAATCCCATGCTTTCCGGATGTCAGCTTAATTAAAAACGTAAGTACGGCAGGTGGAGGTCAGTGATGCACTTTTTGTTCGACATCACCGTGTAGGGTTGCGAGAATCGTGTCTGCCACATCTGTGAAATGTAACGGCTTCAGCGCAGGCTAATTTCGTATGTAATGTAAAGCTTCAGAGGTGCATGAACAAAAATAACTTATGGACGACTCTTGTACGCAGCCGCTGGTTGGTTAAGCCAACAATGGGTCCACTTGTACACACATAGTTTGCAATGTTTTCCTCGTGAGTCAGGTGTTTAATGAGGCAGAGCGCTTGCCGAATTTGGTCCTCTCCGAGGTGACTGGGTATATATATACTACATGGTTGGGTGCTCCGTGACCTGGCTGGGTGCCGAGTTCGGTCCTCTCCGAGGTGACTGAGTATATATACTACACGGCTGGGTGCTCCGTGACCTGGCTGGGTGCCGAATTTGGTCCTCTCCGAGGTCACTGGGTATATATATACTACATGGTTGGGTGCTCCGTGACCTGGCTGGGTGCCGAGTTCGGTCCTCTCCGAGGTGACTGAGTATATATACTACACGGCTGGGTGCTCCGTGACCTGGCTGGGTGCCGAGTTTGGTCCTCTCCGAGGTGACTGGGTATATATATACTACATGGTTGGGTGCTCCGTGACCTGGCTGGGTGCCGAGTTTGGTCCTCTCCGAGGTGACTGGGTATATATATACTACATGGTTGGGTGCTCCGTGACCTGGCTGGGTGCCGAGTTTGGTCCTCTCCGAGGTGACTGAGTATATATACTACATGGTTGGGTGCTCCGTGACCTGGCTGGGTGCCGAGTTCGGTCCTCTCCGAGGTGACTGAGTATATATACTACACGGCTGGGTGCTCCGTGACCTGGCTGGGTGCCGAGTTTGGTCCTCTCCGAGGTGACTGAGTATATATACTACATGGTTGGGTGCTCCGTGACCTGGCTGGGTGCCGAGTTTGGTCCTCTCCGAGGTGACTGAGTATATATACTACACGGCTGGGTGCTCCGTGACCTGGCTGGGTGCCGAATTTGGTCCTCTCCGAGGTGACTGGGTATATATATACTACATGGTTGGGTGCTCCGTGACCTGGCTGGGTGCCGAGTTTGGTCCTCTCCGAGGTGACTGAGTATATATACTACACGGCTGGGTGCTCCGTGACCTGGCTGGGTGCCGAGTTTGGTCCTCTCCGAGGTGACTGAGTATATATATACTACACGGCTGGGTGCTCCGTGACCTGGCTGGGTGCCGAATTTGGTCCTCTCCGAGGTGACTGAGTATATATACTACACGGCTGGGTGCTCCGTGACCTGGCTGGGTGCCGAGTTTGGTCCTCTCCGAGGTGACTGAGTATATATACTACACGGCTGGGTGCTCCGTGACCTGGCTGGGTGCCGAATTTGGTCCTCTCCGAGGTGACTGAGTATATATACTACACGGCTGGGTGCTCCGTGACCTGGCTGGGTGCCGAGTTTGGTCCTCTCCGAGGTGACTGAGTATATATACTACACGGCTGGGTGCTCCGTGACCTGGCTGGGTGCCGAGTTTGGTCCTCTCCGAGGTCACTGGGTATATATATACTACATGGTTGGGTGCTCCGTGACCTGGCTGGTACATACACCTATCAGACGTCTGAGAATGAGCATTTCGCAGGTCGAATATCTCACGCGTGGGCAGAGGTGAATTTGCACTTTGTAATACTGGATGCGGGGAGGAACATCTTTGGGTAATCGAATATGAAGATAATATTTGTCTTCAAGCCTGTGATGTCAGAATCTCAGTTTGCACTTTCCGGTGAATCTTGAGCACCTGATCACAGAGCAGTTCATTGTCAAACAGCTCCATTCAATCAACAAATTTGAAAACAAAGGCCAATTTTCCGACGAGGATAATTTTCTAGATGCCAAAATCCAAGAACAGCCTATTATTCCAACCTTGCTTGTGGGTGTTCCTAATCTGAGTGTTTCGTGGGTCGGTGCTCCTCAGACGGGTGTTCTTCCGGCCGGCGTTCCACAGGCTGGTGTTCCACAGGCTGGTGTTCCACAGGCCGGTGTTCCACAGGCCGGTGTTACACATACCAGTGTTCTTCCGGCCGGCGTCCCACAGACGGGTGTTCTGCCGGCCGGTGTTCCACAGGCCGGTGTGACGGTGCTGCGGCGGTGATGAGCCGCCGCCCGTCGGACCGTCCAGCGGCCATCACGTTTGTGCCGTCCGACTGGTGTGGCCTCCGTTGCGCCCCTGACAGCGGCCCGCCGCCGTTCCGTCCGACTGGTGTGGCCTCCGTTGCGCCCCTTGACAGCGGCCCGCCGCCGTCCGTCCGACTGGTGTGGCCTCCGTTGCGCCCCTTGACAGCGGCCCGCCGCCGTTCCGTCCGACTGGTGTGGCCTCCGTTGCGCCCCTTGACAGCGGCCCGCCGCCGTTCCGTCCGACTGGTGTGGCCTCCGTTGTGCCCCTTGACAGCGGCCCGCCGCCGTTCCGTCCGACTGGTGTGGCCTCCGTTGCGCCCCTTGACAGCGGCCCGCCGCCGTTCCGTCCGACTGGTGTGGCCTCCGTTGCGCCCTTGACAGCGGCCCGCCGCCGTTCCGTCCGACTGGTGTGGCCTCCGTTGCGCCCCTTGACAGCGGCCCGCCGCCGTTCCGTCCGACTGGTGTGGCCTCCGTTGCGCCCCTTGACAGCGGCCCGCCGCCGTTCCGTCCGACTGGTGTGGCCTCCGTTGCGCCCCTTGACAGCGGCCCGCCGCCGTTCCGTCCGACTGGTGTGGCCTCCGTTGCGCCCCTTGACAGCGGCCCGCCGCCGTCCGTCCGACTGGTGTGGCCTCCGTTGCGCCCCTTGACAGCGGTCCGCCGCCGTCCGTCCGACTGGTGTGGCCTCCGTTGCGCCCCTTGACAGCGGCCCGCCGCCGTTCCGTCCGACTGGTGTGGCCTCCGTTGCGCCCCTTGACAGCGGCCCGCCGCCGTCCGTCCGACTGGTGTGGCCTCCGTTGCGCCCCTTGACAGCGGCCCGCCGCCGTCCGTCCGACTGGTGTGGCCTCCGTTGCGCCCCTTGACAGCGGCCCGCCGCCGTGCCGTCCGACTGGTGTGGCCTCCGTTGCGCCCCTTGACAGCGGCCCGCCGCCGTTCCGTCCGACTGGTGTGGCCTCCGTTGCGGCCCTTGACAGCGGCCCGCCGCCGTTCCGTCCAATCAGCCTGCCGGCGACGCCGCCTTTGTCGGCCGAATCTGGACGGCCGGTCGG
>JAOTOM010001708.1:0-7500 GCA_034440615.1 Ashinkailepas kermadecensis | reverse complement strand
ATCGGTTATCTCGGCTGCAGTCGAGTGTGCTCATGGTTCACGGACAGTCAAACGAGTCCGTTCAGAGGGACCCACTGGACCGCCATACCAGCATGCAGGCCACTATGCCTCCCAGACCGTCAGACGAGTCCGTTCGGAGGAGCCCACTGGACCGCCAGACCAGCATGCCGGCCACTATACCTCCCGGACAGTCAGACAGCATGCAGGCCACTATACCTCCCGGACAGTCAGACAGCATGCAGGCCACTATGCCTCCCGGGCCGTGAGACGAGTCCGCTCAAAGGAAGTGTGCCGGACGGTGGGACGAGTTCGTTGAGGTTGCAGGTCTGCAACTGCTGTTGCTGCTGCACGTAATTACACGTGATCCATGATAGATGCCAGCGGTAACGGTTGTGAGCCATACTTAGCTGTCACGACTTCATCCCTGTAATTGTGAGGCGTCGGCTGCGCCATCCCTGGCTAAGTGTGGGAGTTGGCTGTACTGCGCCAGCTTCTCACACCATACTCCTGGACCGTGAATAGTTCACATGGTCAGGGCATCGGCGTTTCCCTGAACTTGGGCTGGCATCCATCCTCGCCAAGCGGCGGCATCTTCCCCTGGACTTGGGCTGGCATCCTCGCCTAGCAGCTGCATCTTCCCCTGTACTTGAGGCCCACACACACTTCCAATGGCTATGCTTTCTACTGGACGTGAGGCCCACAGCACACGTCCAACGGTGCCCCCCCTCCCCCTCCTATTGCTCGCAGTGCATGGTCTGCAGTTAGGAGCGGCTGTTATTTACCAGCTTTCGTCGTACTGCCAGCTGATTTATGCCGGCACGCTATCGAGGATATAAAATAGTTTGTACGACCTACTACGCTGCTCCGCATTCACGTCTTGTTTGTATAATTCGACACGTTTGCAAGATAAAGTGCGCGCGCTCTAAACACTTATTCGATCCTCTTCTTCTAATTCACTCGATATTCATTTATTTCGCGTCGTGTTTGCTTGGCGAAACTTTGTTGAATGTTGTCTGTTTGGCCCATAGCCTGGCATATTATGCCGCCCCAGAATACCCCTCCCCTCTGCATGACATGCGTGGAGCTTCGATACACTCATAATCTGTTCTTCCACGCTATCTAAGTTTCAGTGTCATGGATCACTATGTTATAACGTAACCGCAGTTTAATGCCATGGATCACTATGTTATACCGTCCCCTGAGTTCCAGTGTCATGTATCACTATGTTATAACGTCACCGCTTGCCGTCAGTTGTAACCAGCAATTGGAGTTGAAATTATAACCGACTTGTACACTTCTGGATAACCCATGTCAATAACATTCTCCATTGTGGATGGCTGTGGATGTAAATTAAATGTCTCATTTCAATGTTTGGATCTATGCCACTTGTGAATGAATACAATTCATCCGTTTGATTCCATTCCCATGACAGTCTGGTGTTTATACGTTGAAGTATTTCGAAAGTGCTGATGATAAGTACGACTATATTACGCTCTCGTGGCTACTATGGCTTGAAATTAATGCGCCTTGGCGACCTTTGGAACTCGTTAGTAATTGTGAATGAGCAGCCGTGTCAACTGGAAGGCCATTTGAATGACCCACTAACTGCACAATACACCCCGGACACCTGCATGCTGCAGGCTATGATCGCTAACAAACTGTCATCTATTTGTTCTGAAATAGGACGGCGAAATTTAGCCTCAGCATCCGGACACACGTATTTAAAACGTTTGCCTTTTGCGCTGATTCTTCAATAAGGATGTCGAATATATATGTGGGTGATACGATTCTCCTTCGAAGATTGAATCGCCGCCTCCTCTTCCCCTCCCCGCAAGTATTTTGAGATTTAACTGGAGACACTGCAGAGTTTCCCCCAAATGTGTTTGGATTTAACTTGGGACCCTGTGGACTTACCCCTCCACTTCAATGTTGAAGAGCCTCGCAGCCAAAGCATGCCTTGCTTTCACCAGTCGATTTAATGGTGCGTCGCCCCTGACCTCGTAGCTGGGAATTGATATCTTGTTCAACTGTGCGACCGCACCTCTCCATTATTTCGGTAGCTTACTGCGGAGTGTTCATGATCACAGTAAATAACTCGTGCTCATCAAGAGGTATGCCAGAAGGCATCGATGTGACTAACAGTAAATCTTAAAGCTGATTTGGCTTGAAGAATTTGATCCTGTGACATGCAATTCGTCACGTCTACTGACTTTCGTTTGCAATTTACAGTTCGACTGACGAGGTTACAGGCGCGGTATGACGATGTTACAGGCGCGGTATGACCGATGCAATCGATATATTCCTAGACTCCAATAGCCGACCAACCAACCAGGAAAAATGTGTGCCGACCGCTATTTACCAGAAACTTCGTATTCTGTCTCAAAGCCCGGTGCAGTACACGGTACTGAATTTCTGCTGCTAATACGCGAACGCTGACTTATGACTGACCATAAGCCATGAACTAGTTCCCACGGCTGGATGTCGGGTCATCTGGCCGCTGACCATTCCAAATTCATTTACATTCTGTTGTCGTTTGATGGGACCATGACAATGTTTCTTGAAATATTTGGAAGAGACGAAGAGCTGGAATGCGATTGGAAGCTATGAAACTAAGGGAAGATTAACTTTAAGTTGTCAAATCCCGGGCCACTTGCCTTGACATTTGCCATTCAAGTATCCAGCACACGAGGCCCAGACACAGGTTTTCTTATGCACGCCGGAACTGGCTGGGGCATTCCATTGGGTAGCCAGTTACTAAGAGTTTGCCCCCCCTCCCCACTCCCGACCCCATGCCCACTATCTCCGAGAAATGTGTGCAAGTTCCGTTTGCTCAATTGGCGGTCGATGGCCATGGTGCTTTTTTAGCCAAAGCAGCAGGCGTTTGTTAACCTGAATATCATGAACGACCCTGTAAATCACACCGTGGCATTGCCTATAAATAAGAAGTCCGTATACACGACATGAATACGTCTTAGGAAAGGCTGACCGTATGCTTCAAAGCATATCTCGTGTAATTTATGTCCAGCTGATCAAAGGCAAGCCATATCATTGCAATCAATTCAGGAAAAGCGTAAATAACGACTATGGGCATAAGTGCAAGCTGTTCGCAAATATAATTGGCCCATCTGAAGCAGATGCCAAGCTGTGGTGTGCAAGCACCACACAAATGCTTCTCGGATCTACGTTGAGTCTATGCTCAGCTTTAAAAAATATATTCGGCCCATAGTTTTGTGAGTGCATTGAGGAGTGGTGTAAGGCATTACCTTGGACGTCGCGCAGATCGTTGCTAAGCTGCAACCAGTCGTGCATATAAATATGAAAAGAAAATGGAGCCTGACGCCATCATAGTCGCTCTTGCTCGATGTCGTTTGGTATGATCCTGTGTCCTCACTGTCGAAGGCGGATCCATGATCCAGCCGACCACTAGAGCATCGGTGCCAGGGAACAACAATGTGTGGCGGTTTGAACCATAACTTGTATCCCATTCTGAGAAGAAAAAACAGTCCTCGGATTTTGGGAGTTGTAGGAATAAAGGTGAAAGTAAACCAATATTATCCCGTATTCAAAACTGAAGAACATCGCAGGAACCTATCTTAAAAAAACTCGATCATCTTTGGAATGGGAGGTGGCATGATCCCATTGCCCCTGGATTTGCTACTGGTCACCATTAAGCATGACATAACATGTGGAAGACTGCGAGCTTGCGTAATATTTGTCGTGCTTCTACACATTTATGAAAACAAGCCTTCATTGTTGGATCTTGAGTTATCTGCAACGAACTGCAGGGACGGGATTAGTCTGGGAATGGTGGACTGGCCAAATGGGACTGGTGGACTAGCCAGATGGGACTGGTGGACTGGCCAGATGGGACTGGTGGACTGGCCAGATGGGACTGGTGGACTGGCCAGATGGGACTGGTGGACTGGCCACATGGGACTGGTGGACTGGCCAGATGGGACTGGTGGACTGATCACATGGGACTGGTGAACTGGCCAGATGGGACTGATGGACTGGCCACATGGGACTGGTAAACTGGCCAGATGGGACTGATGGACTGGCCACATGGGACTGGTAAACTGGCCAGATGGGACTGGTGAACTGGCCAGGTGGGACTGGTGGACTGGCCAGATGGGACTGGTGGACTGGCCAGAAGGGACTGGTGGACTGGCCACATGTGACTGGTGAACTGGCCAGATGGGACTGGTGGACTGGCCAGATGGGACTGGTGGACTGGCTAGATGGAATTGGTGGACTGGTGGACTGGCTAGACGGAACTGGTGGACTGGTGGACCGGTTAACTAGCCAAAAAGGTACGAAATGACGGAGCAGCTCGCAATTTCTGGCAGAGCGAAAGTAAGAGAGGCAGAGAAAGAGAGGCAGAGAGAGAGAGGCAGAGAGAGAGAGGATGACAGAGAGAGAAAAGAGAGAGAAGGAGATAGAAAGAGCAGAGAGCGAGAGGGAGAGAGAGAGAGAGGGAGATAGATAGATAGGGAGAGATATATATATATATATATATATATATATATATATATATATATATATATATATATATATATATATATATATATATATATATATATATATATATATATATATATATATATATATATATATATATATATATATATATATATATATATATATATATATATATATATATATATATATATATATATATATATATATATATATATATATATATATATATATATATATATATATATATATATATATATATATATATATATATATATATATATATATATATATATATATATATATATATATATATATATATATATATATATATATATATATATATATATATATATATATATATATATATATATATATATATATATATATATATATATATATATATATATATATATATATATATATATATATAGACAGAGAGACAGAGACAGAGAGACAGAGAGACAGAGAGACAGAGAGACAGAGAGACAGAGAGACAGAGAGACAGAGAGAGAGAGAGAGACAGAGAGACAGAGAGACAGAGACAGAGACAGAGAGACAGAGAGACAGAGAGACAGAGAGACAGAGAGACAGAGAGACAGAGAGACAGAGAGACAGAGAGACAGAGAGACAGAGAGACAGAGAGACAGAGAGACAGAGAGACAGAGAGACAGAGAGACAGAGAGACAGAGAGACAGAGAGACAGAGAGACAGAGAGACAGAGAGACAGAGAGACAGAGAGACAGAGAGACAGAGAGACAGAGAGACAGAGAGACAGAGAGACAGAGAGACAGAGAGACAGAGAGACAGAGAGACAGAGAGACAGAGAGACAGAGAGACAGAGAGACAGAGAGACAGAGAGACAGAGAGACAGAGAGACAGAGAGACAGAGAGACAGAGAGACAGAGAGACAGAGAGACAGAGAGACAGAGAGACAGAGAGACAGAGAGAGACAGAGAGACAGAGAGACAGACAGAGACACAGAGAGACAGAGAGACAGAGACAGACAGAGAGACAGAGAGACAGAGAGACAGAGAGACAGAGAGACAGAGAGACAGAGAGACAGAGAGACAGAGAGACAGAGAGACAGAGAGACAGAGAGACAGAGAGACAGAGAGACAGAGAGACAGAGAGACAGAGAGACAGAGAGACAGAGAGACAGAGACCGAGACAGAGAGACAGAGAGACAGAGAGACCGAGAGACCGAGACCGAGAGACAGAGAGACAGAGACCGAGAGACCGAGAGACCGAGAGACCGAGAGACCGAGAGACCGAGAGAGACCGAGAGACCGAGAGACCGAGAGACCGAGAGACCGAGACCGAACCGAGAGACCGAGAGACCGAGAGACCGAGAGACCGAGAGACCGAGAGACCGAGAGACCGAGAGACCGAGAGACCGAGAGACCGAGAGACCGAGAGACCGAGAGACCGAGAGACCGAGACGAACCGAGACCGAGAGACCGAGAGACCGAGAGACCGAGAGACCGAGAGACCGAGAGACCGAGAGACCGAGACCGAGAGACCGAGAGACCGAGAGACCGAGAGACCGAGAGACCGAGAGACCGAGAGACCGAGAGACCGAGAGACCGAGAGACCGAGAGACCGAGAGACCGAGAGACCGAGAGACCGAGAGACCGAGAGACCGAGAGACCGAGAGACCGAGAGACCGAGAGACCGAGAGACCGAGAGACCGAGAGACCGAGAGACCGAGAGACCGAGAGACCGAGAGACCGAGAGACCGAGAGAGACCGAGAGACCGAGAGACCGAGAGACCGAGAGACCGAGAGACCGAGAGACCGAGAGACCGAGAGACCGAGAGACCGAGAGACCGAGAGACCGAGAGACCGAGAGACCGAGAGACCGAGAGACCGAGAGACCGAGAGACCGAGAGACCGAGAGACCGAGAGACCGAGAGACCGAGAGACCGAGAGACCGAGAGACCGAGAGACGAGAGACCGAGAGACCGAGAGAGACCGAGAGACCGAGAGACCGAGAGACCGAGAGACCGAGAGACCGAGAGACCGAGAGACCGAGAGACCGAGAGACCGAGAGACCGAGAGACCGAGAGACCGAGAGACCGAGAGACCGAGAGAGACCGAGAGACCGAGAGACCGAGAGACCGAGAGACCGAGAGACCGAGAGACCGAGAGACCGAGAGACCGAGAGACCGAGAGACCGAGAGACCGAGAGACCGAGAGACCGAGAGACCGAGAGACCGAGAGACCGAGAGACCGAGAGACCGAGACCGAGACCGAGAACCGAGAGACCGAGAGACCGAGAGACCGAGAGACCGAGAGACCGAGAGACCGAGAGACCGAGAGACCGAGAGACCGAGAGACCGAGAGACCGAGAGACCGAGAGACCGAGAGACCGAGAGACCGAGAGACCGAGAGAAGACCGAGAGACCGAGAGACCGAGAGACCGAGAGACCGAGAGACCGAGAGACCGAGAGACCGAGACCGAGACCGAGAGACCGAGAGACCGAGAGACCGGAGAGACCGAGAGACCGAGAGACCGAGAGACCGAGAGACCGAGAGACCGAGAGACCGAGAGACCGAGAGACCGAGAGACCGAGAGACCGAGAGACCGAGAGAGACCGAGAGACCGAGAGACCGAGAGACCGAGAGACCGAGAGACCGAGAGACCGAGAGACCGAGAGACCGAGAGACCGAGAGACCGAGAGACCGAGAGACCGAGAGACCGAGAGACCGAGAGACCGAGGAGACCGAGAGACCGAGAGACCGAGACCGGGAGACCGAGAGACCGGGAGACCGAGAGACCGGGAGACCGGGAGACCGGGAGACCGGGAGACCGGGAGACCGGGGAGACCGGGAGACAGACCGGGAGACAGAGAGACAGAGAGACAGAGAGACAGAGAGACAGAGAGACAGAGAGACAGAGAGACAGAGAGACAGAGAGACAGAGAGACAGAGAGACAGAGAGACAGAGAGACAGAGAGACAGAGAGACAGAGAGACAGAGAGACAGAGAGACAGAGAGACAGAGAGACAGAGAGACAGAGAGA
>JAOTOM010001707.1:0-77603 GCA_034440615.1 Ashinkailepas kermadecensis | reverse complement strand
AATTGGTCCACTGGAAGTAAATGGGATTATATTGAGTGAGGATAGTGAGATGGTTGAGGAATTGAGCAAGTAGTTTAAATCAGTGTTTACATTGGAGGATGTGACAAATCTGCCAACTGTGAACCACAGCCCAGCAACAGGTGATCAGTTACATGATGTTGATTTCATTGACAGTGATGTTGTTTGAATTATGTCAGGAAAATAAAGCCAAACAAGGCAGCAGGACCTGATGGAATCTATGCTAGGGTATTGCGGGAAGCTGAAAAAGAATTGGCAATTCCACTCAGTATAATATTTTGTAGATCAGTTTCACAAAATGAAATTCCAACCGATTGGAAAAGGGCAAATGTAGTTCCTATTTTCAAGAAAGGAGAAAGAGGGAAAGTTGAAAACTATAGGCCAGTAAGCCTCACATCACTAGTCTGCAAGGTACTTGAATCAATTATCAAGGATAAAATAGTTAGTTTTCTGGAAGGAAACAGAGTGATTCAAGATACTCAACATGGGTTTAGAAAAGGGCGATCGTGTCTCACAAATCTCTTGGACTTTTTTAATTTTGCTACAGAACAATTTGATAAGGGAAATCAGGTTGATGTAGCATATCTTGACTTTAGCAAGGCCTTTGACAAGGTACCTCATAAACGGTTAATGATGCAGCTTCAGGCCCATGATATTGTGGGTAACATCCTAAAATGGATAGGGTTGTGGCTTTCAGATAGACAGCAGGGAGTGATGCTAAATGGTACAAAATCATCATGGCAAAATGTTCTTAGTGGAGTCCCCCAAGGGTCAGTACTGGGACCACTATTGTTCATTATGTTTGTAAATAACATTGAAAGTGGCCTAAGCAGTAAGGTTTTGAAATTTGCAGATGATTTGAAGGTCTTTAGGGCAATAACAGGGCACAATGAGCAGGTCTTGCTGCAGAAAGACTTAGACGAACTTGTGAAGTGGTCCGAAAAATGGCAAATGAAATTTAATTTTGATAAGTGCAAAATCATGCATGTAGGTAGGCAGCATATCAAGGCTCCATACTTGATGGGTGGCCAAGTACTATCTGTGACTCAGCAGGAGAAGGACTTAGGTGTTATTTTTAACACAAAATTGGGGGCATCAGAACAGACCAAAGAAGCCAGGAAGAAGGCACTAAGAATGCTTGGGGAAATAAATAGGAATGTATCATACACAAAGTGAGGAAGTCATCAGGAAGCTTTATTGTGCATATGTCAGGCCACATCTGGAATATTGTGTCCAAGCTTGGTCCCCTAGTTATGAAAAAGATTGTTGGCTTTTAGAGAGAGTACAAAAGAGGGCAACAAAAATGGTGAATGGTATGGGCAACCTGGCATATGAGGAAAGATTGAAGAAATTGAATATGTTTTCACTTAGATATAGAAGGCTGAGAGGAGATCTCATCGAGGTCTTTAAATTTGTTCATGGTCAGGAACAGGGTTATCTCAGGGAACTGTTTGAATTTAACAGAAATGATGCAATTAGAGGTCATCAATTCAAAATTAAAGTTAATCACAGCAGGACAAGGTTAAGACAGTCCTTCTTCACCAACAGGGTAGTAGAACACTGGAACCAGCTGCCAGAAACCATTGTCAGTAGCAACACACTGAACATCTTTAAGAACAGCATAGACAATCATTATAAGAATAGGGGGCTTGTTTTTATGTATTCCAGGGAGAGTTGATCAACACCAGATAATACTAATTCTTTCTTAACATCATTTATTTAGTCTTGTGTCATAGTATTTTTGGTGTTTAATTTTAAGATAGAGTTTAAGACTGAACTAGTGAGCTTTGGATTACACTAGTTATATCTTCATATACTGGAGTAATCGTAGAGGTACCTATATAGGCTTTTTGGGATTATATTAGTATTAGTTTCATTTAGTTGGAGTTTGTAGCTGATGGGAGTTGGTATAACTAAGATTATATTTGCTTAGTTTAGCTTGCGAAAGCAGATATTTATTTTGTTGTTTATTCAGTGTGAGTGTTATTCTATTTTCTAGTCTTGTGGTGTAGTCTTTTTGGTGTTTAAGTTTAAGATTTAAGTTTAGATTTAAAAAAAAAAAAAAAAGGTGACTGTGGGAAGTGTAAGTGTATGGATGTAATTGGGGACTTGAGTAAGAAAGTAGATATGTTAGCTAGGAGGTGGAGCGCCTGAAGTGTTTGGTGGCAGGGCCCACCATAGGAAATGTCAGCCAGGCAAGCCAGGTGCAGGAGCCTAGGAGTGATAAGGGTGGAGATAGTATGGACCATGATAGTAGAGAGTGAAAAGTAGCTAGACGCCAGAGTACGAGACTGGCTTTAAGGAAAATGGACAAAGGCATTGAAACTAATAATAGGTTTGAGGTACTGCAGGGGAGAGATAGAAATGCTGCTAAAGAGGAAGGTAGGAATGACCAGGTAGCTGAGGATAGAGAGGGGGAGGTTTTAGTTATAGGGGACTCAAGAGTTAGGTACATGGACCGTACTTTTTGTAGCAGGAACCCCAACAAACGGATTCGTGTTTGCTTCCCAGGGGCCCAGGTAAAGGATGTTGGTGATAGGATAGAAGGAGTAATGAAGGGTAGTGGAGAGAGCACAACGGTAATTGTGCAGGTTGGTGTAAATGATGTAGGAAAAGCAAAAACAGAGGAAACAATACAAGAGTATAGGGCTTTGATAGGTAGGCTAGCTGTAAGTAGGAAACGAGGAATGGTAACATCCATCCTCCCTATGGTTAACGCAAGCATAGAGTGGTACTCGAGGGCCATTGGGCTGAATACCAGGGTGGCCAAGATTTGTAAGGAACTTGGCGTGGGGTTCTTGGATTTGTGGGGGGATTTCTGGGGGAAGACTGAAATGTTTGCATTAGATGGGTTACATTTGAGCAAGAGAGGAGTTGAATTGCTCAGCAATAGGTATGAGGAGGCTCTCAATAGGAAACAGGGAAACTAGGCAGGTCATGGGGGGATGTAGCTGATAGAGAGAGAAGTCTTGCAAACAAGGGAAGGAATGGTTTATCATGTTTTTACGTCAATGCCAGAAGTGTTAGGAACAAAATTGGGGAACTGCATGCTTATATGTTGTCTGAAAAGCTAGATTTGGTATGCATAACAGAGGCATGGGTTAATGAAAGCATTTTTGGAGACAACTTGCAAGAATTCGAATTGACAGGCTACAACATGCATGCTTATCAAAGGCAGGCAAGGATAGGAGGAGGTATACTGTTGTATGTCAGACAAGAAATGAAATGTCATTCCATAGAAGATAGTGTACATGATGAAGGTGTAGAATCCTTGTGGTTAGATATCATTCTGAAAAATGGAACACAATTTAGGGTTGGGGCATTCTATAGACCTCCAGACCAGAATGAAAACACGGACAGGTTGATGCAGGAAGAGATAAGTAGGAGAGTAAAGGAGAGAACTGTTTTGTTGGGGGATTTCAACATAACAGGATTGGGAAGCAAAACTATAGGTCTAAACAAATCGGGAAGAAGCTTCATGGATTGTTTTGAGGAGAATTTCTTTTTTCAAATGATACATGAACCTACAAGGGAAAAATGAAATATTAGATCTTGTGCTTACTAATGAGGAAAATTTTGTACAAAATGTGAACATAGGAGAGACTTTGGGTAATAGTGATCACAACATTATACGCTTCTCATTGTATGTTGGAAATGTAGGAACCAATAAGACATTGATTCCTAATTTTGCTAAAGGGAATTACAATGAGTTCAGGATCTTCCTGAATGAAATTGATTGGGAAGACTTATTGAAAGGCTTAGATGCTTATGAAATGTGGAGAATGATAAAATATAAACTATTTCAAGGTCAGGATAGGTTCATTCCCAATAGGCAAATTAGATTAACCAGGGTTCAGCTCCCTTCATGGCTGACCAGGGAAGTAAAGCATTTACTGGAGTCAAAGAAGCAGGCATTCAAGAAACTAAAATATGCTAACTCTGAGGTAAACCTCAAATCATATCAAATAGCTAGAAATAAAGTTAGGAGGTGTGTTAGGGCATCTAAAAGACTGGCTGAAATCAAATTAGCTCGGGAATGTTCAGCAGGTAATGCTAAGAGATTCTTTAGTTTCTACAAATTTAAGGCTAAAAAGTGTGGTGTAGGACCACTGGAGGTAGATGGGGAATTAGTGGTTGATGATTGTGATATTGTGGAATCCTTAAGCAAGCAATTCTCATCAGTCTTTACTCAGGATAATTCTGGTAGAATAGAAACAACTGAATCATATGCCATGACAGGTGATAGGTTGGAGTATCTTACAATAACTACAGAAGCTGTAGAAAAGCAGTTGCAGAATATAAAGCCTAATAAAGCTTCTGGACCAGATGATATATATGCTAGGTCTTAGTAGAGTGTGCTAAAGCTTTAGCAGTTCCTCTAGGTATACTTTTCAGGCGGTCTATGGAATACTCTGAAGTGCCTGAAGATTGGAGAAATGCAAATGTAGTTCCAATTTTCAAAAAGGGAAGTATGAAGTGTGTAGGGAACTACAGGCCAGTCAGTTTGACCTCAATAGTTTGCAAGGTACTAGAAAAACTGGTTAAACAGAATGTTCAGATTCATCTTGATAGGCACAATCTTTTAAGGGATACTCAACATGGATTTCGATCTCGAAGGTCTTGTTTAACTAACCTTTGGAGTTCATGGAGTATGTTACTAAAGAAGTAGACAATCAAAACAGGATGGATGTTGTGTACTTGGACTTTAGCAAAGCTTTTGATAAAGTTCCACATAGGAGGCTAATTCATCAACTACAGCAACATGGGATTGTTGGAAAAGTTCTAGGTTGGATTGAAGCATGGTTGAGGGGAAGGAAACAAAGGGTAATGTTAAATGGATGTAAATCTGATTGGAAGGATGTTCTGAGTGGAGTACCACAGGGCTCTGTTCTAGGGCCACTTCTCTTTATCATCTTTGTAAATAACATTGAGGTAGGGCTGAGGAATAGAGTGTTCAAATTTGCTGATGACATCAAACTGGTAGGAGTGGCAAACAGTTGTGATCAATCTAGTAATATTCAACTAGACTTGGAGGACCTAAAAAGTGGGCTGATCAATGGCAGATGTCTTTTAACTATGACAAGTGTAAGGTTATGCATCTGGGGTCTGGAGGTGAGACTTTCAGATATACAATGGGAGGGAGGGAACTGGATGTTATTGAAGAGGAAAGGGACTTAGGTGTGTTGGTTTCAAATGACCTTAAAGCAGAGAAACAATGTAGCTCAGCTAGGAACAGGGCACTCAGAATGCTGGGACTCATTAATAGAAGTGTGATGTATAAGAGCAAGGAAGTCATGGAAAAACTGTACTTAGCATATGTGTGACCCCACTTGGAATATTCTGTGCAAGCTTGGAGCCCCTACCTAGAAAAAAGATATAGACAAGTTAGAAAGAGTGCAACGCAAAGCAACTAAACTCATCAGTGGACTAGGTAGCTTAGAATATGGAGAAAGGCTTGTGGCATTAGATATGTACTCACTCAAGTATAGGAGATTAAGGGGGGACATGATTGAAATGTACAAAATTGTTAAAGGACTAGATCAGGTCAATTTAAATGGTGCTCTTCAGTTTAAAGTATCACACAGGGGTCACCAACTCAGGTTAGACAAGTTGAGGTGTAGGACAGTTAAGCGACAGCAGGTCTTCAGTCAAAGGGTTGTTGATCAGTGGAATGGGCTGCCTGCTGATGTTGTGGGGAGTTCCTCATTGAATGTATTTAAAAGTAGGGTGGACAAATTTTTTAGGCAGGAAAATCTTGTTTTTGATTTCTAATTTGGATGGAGGGGATAATATTTATGTTAAATGTGCACGGCACAGACCCCTTTAAGCAGGGGCTATGGTAGCACAATGGGTATGATGGGAGGAGCTTGCAATTGTTGAGGGTGTTATGCAATAGCAAGTGGATGATGCTAGATAGGCTGGGATATATAGCTTCCTAGGAACTTGGGATTAGGATTGATTGGGGTGAGAATATGTACATTTCTAGTACCTTTTCTAGATAGGCTTAACCCAGATGGGCCCCTGTGGCTCTTATTAAGCCTTAACACTTTATGACTTTATAACACATTTGATAGACAACTGGTTCAGTGTACAGAGTGCAACCAAGAAGGGCCCTTGTGGCTCATAGTTGCACTGATCTTTATGTCTTTATGTCTTTATGAAAGGCAGCTATACTGTGACATTCTATTCCTCTGTCGCTTTGCATACATAATATTTTAAGAACAAAGCACATCGCAATCAGCTATAACAGATTTAACTCACCTGTCGTGCTTCCAGCCGTGTGTTTGGGAACAATGGCGGTGCGAAGACGCCACCCGTCACTTCTGTTGGCGCATGCGCAATGCATACAAGTAATCATAATGGGTGCATTTGATACTGTACGGGTGTCAAGTAACACTCATTTATGAGACACATTTTCATATGGAGTGTCAAGGCACACCAAATACGAGGATAAGGTGTCCATGCGCGAAATGAAATTGCAAAGGAGTAAGGGGAGCTACTGTCAAACCCTTAAAATTGGTGTAGACACTCACCCATTATGGAATGGGTTATCATTGCAGCCATATAGCTCACTGTGCATCCATGATAAGCGTTAATATGACTAGTTCCGCTCTGTTAAGTAACATTATGGGTATCATTTGGCACTGCTTACACTGTTTGGTGTAAATATTTTTATCAGTGTATCACTGCGGTACTGCCATTGATTAATTTCTTAGATGTGGTTTCGATTCCTGTTATTAGCTTTTTGTTCATCTGTTTCACGTTTCATCGTTTCATATGACAGGAAAATGTGCAGATTGTTGAAGTCAAACAGATTATGCGCTTAAGGTAAATCGATCGTTTTTAATGTTCAAGTTGCGTATATCTAAATCGAATCAGTGTCGTCAGGTGGACATTCGCAACAATCGGGTTATCACAAACCGCAGTTTCACTTTGCGACACATTCAGTCTTCATATGACCACCATGCACGTCTTCATATGACAAACAAGCACGTATTCAACACACGTTAATCGAAAGTCGCCTTCGGTACTGATACGTGCATGGTTCCATATAAAGCAACATGGTGAGAAGGGAGAGGATAATGCGCCTTCGGCCCTTATGATGTTACTTCACAGCCTCTCTTTTCCGACGACCATCTTTTGAGCAGATCTTGCAGAGGAAATTAAGTTCCGACAGACTGGATAAATCTCTCCGTAGACACCGCAGACCAGCAATCAAGATAGATTCAAGCCACACGCCAAGCAGAGCTGAACAGAAACCCAAACGTTCAAGGCAGCTTTGGTGCAGCCAGCATTCCTTTATATAGTTGTACATTCGCAAGAACAGATGTACGACATCATTAACCGCGCACGTCCGGGGGAAGATTCCCCCTGCGGTTTTCCTACTTTGCCGCCATACTAATCGGGTTAGCAAGGCCAAACCTTGCATGGCTGCTCATTGGTCTTTTCCGCATGTCCTCAGAAATTTTGACCCTGGGTCATCTCAAGTCAGGTCACAAGGTCATGCAAGTGACCCAACATCCCTCGGAGTTCTAAGTGGCATCACTCCCACCATAATTGGGCGATTGATTTCAAACTTATATCACGTCATGATCTTATCAAGGACTATAATATGTATATCACGGTTTTTTGTAGCATTGACCTGAGGTCAGGTCCCAGCCATGGCTTCCCATTATAGGCCTATGGTAAAATATACAAATGTTTCCTGGTTACATATTTGCTCTCGGAATGACCTCCAACGGTTATGGCGTGTAGCTCAAAGCTATTCTCAATGTCCCCGCTGACATTTTTGCTCGGTGACCTCACCAAGGTCAGTTGAGGTTACCTGGAATCACTAGCACATGTCTGCGCATTATATCGCACTGCATTGAGCTAGAAGGCTGCAATTACCATCATTGTGCTTGTATCGCCAAGACGTGTCGATTGATATATTACATGACCTCCCTAGTGTACCCCATGACCTTGACCTGAGGTCATAGTTTCGGTGACCCATCTGTTGACCTGACCTTAAATTACACAGCGTATGTCGATAGCACATTTCAAGGGCTGTCGAATAGCGTTTGCAGTTTGGTTCTATCTGTTACAGGTCCTGAGATATGTGCCAATATCTGAGAGTTCCACCCGATCTGGTCGAATTTGACATATGATGACCTAATGACCTAAATATTGACCTGAGCGAGAAAATGACCGAAATACTTTCGATAGAGCTTGTCACCAGCTATCCAACGCCTTTTCCGTTTGTCGCTACCTAGCATAGTTCTGGAGATTTTAGGGGGCAGACATCTGCCCCCCCGGACATGCGAAGTTGGCGCGGACCGCCGGACGTGCGAGTGTTAATTAAGCTATCCGAAAAACGACTCGAAATCTGTGCGATAAATCTTGCGGTTTTATCATGAGCAAACGCTGGAGAAGTGGTGTTCGTATTTCCATATCAAATAGTATTGTGACCGTTAATTTGCTGCCCGGACTAAATGTACCCTGGAATATAAATCTGAAGGTGATAATGAGGAGATAAGCAAAGAGTTCAGGTATAATGTTGAATGAATGTTATACCTGATGAATTCAGGTATAATAAGCGTTCAGGTATACTATGATAATGAGGGCGAGTGCTTACTGGATTGAAGTAGGTCGCCACAGGCAACTTTTTCTGTAACAAACGGTAAAAGATCAATGGTATGCAATAGCAAGGCAAATGGGAGGTCATGCCGACGCCCACACACGTATCAACGCAATACAATTCAGAGTGAAAGTGAATGGTGCAATGTATTGGCAAATGTTCCGTAAGATAATATTGAAGGCACCCTCAAACGACGTGGACGGGACATTATGTTCCTAAGTGACCTTTTGCACCTAATCTGACTGAATCGCATTACGCGCTTACCACATATTACCGCATATTTGTGGTGTGTCTCCTGATAATAGTCTGTTAATAGTGTATGGGTTGCAGCCCGTGATTCAGACATCGCTCACACCCCAGGATGAGTCAGGTCATCCCACACATTGGCCACATGCACATTACATACATCATTCACGATCAGTAATCGAAATGAAACCGTAAGTGAGGAATGCTGAGTAATACCACCAGATGAATCTAAGTTATAGATGAAGTTTGCATGCACAAAGAACTAGTACGGAAATTTTATCTCACGTCCTCTGGTTTTGAGGTCATTTATTCCAATATAACGCCCGTGTGAGTCATGCAAAGCTGAAAAAGTCGGGCATGTGCTCAAAACAAGCACATGCGCATAGTGGCAGAGCAGGGCGAACACATCATCACTTAACGTTGTATTATGCATCGCATGCTACCATATTCAGCAATGCAATTCGCGGTCTTCCGCAAATGGCACAATGGGCGAGCAGAGCACGAACTACATCAGGAGTAGCTACATAAATTTGCATGTACAATCCGACGAATTTGATCCCAATGTCATGATGGACACCTTACGAGCAGGACAACTGCAGCAGTATTTCGCAGCTCGTTCATAGTGGCTGGAATTTTCACCATGCACTATTTACATACGTAAACTCTGAGCCATGAGTGTCGTTTTGTGACATGGGTTTGGAGGCTCAAGTTATCTTTCCTGTGGTTAAAGCTGCTACGAAGACCATGGATGTCTGGTGTACACTCATAGGCTCAATGGTTAAGCTTCAGCCTACTCGGAGAGGGGATAAATTATTAATGGCGGCAATAGCCTTCCTTAGCGGACACAAAATGACACCCCTGGTCTAAGCGTTCATCTATTTCTAATACGTAATCTTAACTATCCAATATGGAAAAAAATGTTTGCATGCGAGCTGTCGCAGGAGCCGACAAGCCTCCTGGAGGGGACCATGTCCTAATCGTGAGCTCGCACACACTCGCTCGCACACTCATCTCCGGATCGTGAGCTCGCATACACTCGTCCCTGGATCGTGAGCTTGCACACACTCGTCCCCGGATCGTGAGCTCGCACACACTCGTCCCCGGATCGTGAGCTCGCACACACTCGTCCCCGGATCGTGAGCTCGCATACACTCGTCCCCGGATCGTGAGCACTTGTCCCCGGATCGTGAGCTCGCACACTCTCATCCCCGGATCGTAAGCTCGCACACACTCGTCCCCGGATCGTGAGCTCGCACACACTCGTCCCCGGATCGTGAGCTCCACACTTGTCCCCGGATCGTGAGCTCGCAACACTCGTCCCCGGATCGTGAGCTCGCACACACTCGTCCCCGGATCGTGAGCACTTGTCCCCGGATCATGAGCTCGCACACACTCATCCCCGGATCGTGAGCTCGCACACACTCGTCCCCGGATCGTGAGCTCGCACACACTCGTCCCCGGATCGTGAGCTCGCACACACTCGTCCCCGGATCATGAGCTCGCACACACTCGTCCCCGGATCATGAGCTCGCACACACTCGTCCCCGGATCGTGAGAACTCGTCCCCACATAGCTCGCCCCTCCCCGGATCGTGAGCTCGCACACACTCGTCCCCGGATCATGAGCTCGCACACACTCGTCCCCGGATCGTGAGCTCGCACACACTCGTCCCCGGATCTATTCTGGGCAGAAACACCAATAGTATCCGCCACACAAGCATCGATTTGTTAATAACTGCCTGACAAGTAATCTCGAAATGGTAGCGGATGAATTGCCAAAGCTGCTGTAAGATGTTGTGAGAAGGTAACATGTTGTTGGTAAAGATAACAATGGCTAGTTAACTGTGAAGTATTTAACGAACTAGCCTGTAGGGGAGAAATATTGCATTTTGCCAGACAATCTATTGCTATCCGATTGTATTATTTTAGCATGTCACTCAGGGACTGAACAGCAAAGGGAATGGCGCTTCGTTTGTTTATGTTTTGTTCGCTATCCTAGCGAGCAAGATGATTATCTCGAGATCACCGGGCCAAGGAGGAAGGTGCAAAAAGAACAACAGAACTAAAAGTCAGCTTGCACGAGAAACAGAACGCCCTGTGACGTTTTAACGTAATTGGTGCGCCTTTGACCAGCGTGTTCTTTCACCCACTCTTCACGTGAGACAAACAATGCGTAGTTGTTCTTCATCACGCTTCCGACGTGATGAAAACAGCATGCAACTGCCCTATTCCTCGTCACAGTTGTTTTGTCAGCATGTCATCGAGGGACGCACGCACAATTATGGCACAGCACGTCGTCAGTAGGTATATGAGCCAAACGAAGCCACCATATACAATGGGGTCGAGAGGGGAGCGAAGGGCTCGATGTATTTCCGTCGGATGGCTCGTGGACTCTGACTTGTCGCCGATGAACAGATGAGACACACCCAGACACACCCCCTTCTGCGGCTGTCCCGTTTATCCGTTGATGATCTTCTAATGGCATCACACGGAATACTCGGTCTGGGCGTTGCATCAGCTATATGAGCTCACTTCACACTCGTTGCCCGACCTCACCCCGCCTTCTCGGGTTGTCGGCGCTCTTTTTAGGGCGACGTCGGAAAACGGAGTTTTACCGGCGGCCAGCTCGTCAGTATATGTGCCCCTCCCCTTCCTCCTATAGGTTTAGAGCCTACCGGAGGCCCCTTTCTGGATTAAAGGATAGTGATGTTGCCATACTGCACCCACCATAGTAACATACCATAGTGGCATACCATTGTGACATAACATAGTGACATACCATAGTGACATACCATAGTGATATTGCCATTGTGCGCCCACCTCTGATCGAGTGTCCCCTCCTTCCACTCTCTGTCTTTATCTCCCTTTGCACACACTCACTTCTCACACCTTCCCTTGCTCCACCCTCCAGGGCATCTATCTTGCGTGCTCCCCTTCTGGATGCCCTTGCACTACCTGACACACACACCAACCCCTCCCCTGCAGCCCTGTATGATCGGGATCCCATCCCTACCGAAGGGGGAGGACATTGACCCCGCCCGGGTGCCGCCAAGTTACCCGGTCCTCAGGGCCCTTCGGAGTGGAAACCCTTCGTGATTATCACGAAAGTAGAGGATGCCTGGTGCCGGACCTCTCCGTTCGCGATCGCGACGAAAATCGACAAATGGACCGGGGTCGTCATCACTGCCACGGTGTGGTCAGGTCGGGGACCCTCCTGGTGCGGATGAAGAAGGCTACCCAGGCGCGGGCATTCCTCACCCTGCACCAGTTCCTGGCGATAACGGTGGGGCCGGTGGTGGCCAACCGCCGGAATTACACATTCGTTATCGCGTGTGCGCCGGATTCGGCCCACCCCCCAGAGGAGGAACTGTTGGCAGAACTGGCCCGCAGGGCGTGTGCGAGGTGATGCGTCCCGACCGCTCCTCGTCCTCCTCCCCCAGGCCCGTCCTAAGACTCGGTTTTCGGACGCTGACCCCGCCGTCCCACGTGATGGCCTCGCATCCCGACTCGCCAGCGGTCTCCCCGCGCTGCTTTGTCTGTCAGCGGTACAGCTATATGGGGTGTAGAGTTTGTCGCTAATCACACATCACGGCAAGCGAGTCATTTTGCATGGATACGAGGTGAAAAACCAGCCATATCGAAGACATTTTGAGATAAAAACAACTTGGAGCCTGCGCTGACCGATTAAAAAAATTTTATATCGGAGGGCGCCGCCAACCTAGCGGATAATGCGTGACTGCTGGCATTCGTAAAAATAGTATGATGATGAACGGTAAGTTATATATCAATTGAGTTAAAAATTAATACTTTTATCAAACATTCAAAGACATTTCCCGACGTTTCGACTTCATTGCCTTATCAGGGAAGCAAGATATGGGCAGAGACTGAAAACATCTTCAAGCATTTTTAAAATCACGATCAATTTCACTTTTCATGCCTCCGAATTCAGAACCTTTCCAGAATATCACAATGCCATCAACACAATGCATGGCAGGTACATAGTTCGACACATGGTTCGATGCGCGAAACTGGGATCAAGATAACAAATGCAATTACAGAGATCACAAACTATTTATTAAGGGTCAGTGCATCGCAACGGAACGTCAAATTTTCTAATCAGTTCAGCTGTAATGTTCGAAGTCTTAAAGAACCCTGTCGATGTGTTTGTCGTGGCCTCAGTGGCAACATATGCCACCTCCACCACTCGCCGCTCTGCTCTGGTAAGATTGCTTCCAGTGATGTCTGTCCCTGTCAAGTCCGGTAAGTGCCCTGCCCTGTCCGCATTAATTACTCGGGCATTTTAAATTCTGTGATTGTGTAGATCTGCCTTATGTTTTCTGATTTTCGTTTTTAGGCCTCGGCCAGTTTCCCCATAGTAAACTTTTTCACATGCACCACATTATATTTCGTAGACTACACTGTCAACATTTTCTTCTTGTCCCCCTGTCTCAACCTCACTAGTTGACCTATTTTTTTGGTTCAGATACCGTAGCGACAGAGACTGCAGGAAATACAAATATCGTGTTTCACTCGATGTTTTGCGGTACTGGGCGATTAGATTTCGCTTGGGTGTTCCCTCTTCCTCATTTGTGTGCCTATTGATGATGCGATACGCTCTCTTGCGTAGGATCAGTAGATCAGCAAGCTGAAATTTGAGTTTTCTGAATACTTGAACTTGTAGTCAAGCTCGTCATCGTCCGGTACAGGATTTCCTATTTATACTACATATATATATATATACACATATATATAATATATATATATATATATATATATATATATATATATATATATATATATATATACATATGGTATAATATATATGTATATATATATATATATATATATATATATATATATATATATATATACCTATATGTATATGTATAAATGGCGTCACAAATAGCTTGGTAGTCAGGCTGGGTGTCCTGGCACCTGAATATCCTACATAGGTAAAGGTGTGGTTGGAGAGAAAAGACAGAAAACAGTATGCAAACAGTAACTGGTTAAACAGAATGTTCAGATTCATATTGATAGGCACAACCTTTTAAGGGATACTCAACATGGATTTCGATCTCGAAGGTCTTGTATAATTAAACTATGAGTATGAGTTCATGGAGTATGTGACTAAAGAAGTAGACAATCAAAGCAGGATGTATGTTGTGTATTGGACTTTAGCAAAGCTTTTGATAAAGTTCCACATGAAAGGCTAATTAATCAACTACAGCAGCATGGGATTGTTGGAAAAGTTATAGGTTAGATTGAAGGATGATTGAGGGGAAGGAAACAAAGGGTAGTGTTAAATGGATGTAAATCTGATTGGAAGGATGTTCTGAGTGGAGTACCACAGGGCTCTGTTCTAGGGCCGCTTCTCTTTATCACCTTTGTGAATAACATTGAGGTAGGGCTGAGGAATAGTGTTCAAATTTGCTGATGACATCAAGCTGGTAGGAGTGGCTAACAGTAGTGATCAATCTAGTAATATTGAACTAGACTTGGAGGACCTAAAAAGTGGGCTGATCAATGGCAGATGTCTTTCAACTATGATAAATGTAAGGCTATGCATCTGGGATCTGGAGGTGAGACTTTCAGATATACAATGGCAGGTAGGGAACTGGGTGTTATTGAAGAGGAAAGATATTTAGGTGTATTGGTTTTTTTTTAAACTTAAAGCAGAAAAACAATGTTTCTCAGCTAGGAACAGGGCACTCAGAATGCTGGGACTCATTAATAGGAGTGTGAGATATGAGAGCAAGGAAGTCATGAAAAACTGTAATTAGCATATGTGCAACCCCACATGGAATACTATGTACAAGCATGGAGCTCCTACCTAGAAAACGTATGTTAAAAAGAGTGCAGCGCAAAGCCACTAGACTCATTAGTGGAATAGGTAACTAAAAATATGGAGAACGGCTTATGGCATTATATATGTAATCACTCAAGTATAGGAGATTAAGGTGGGACATGCTTGAAATGCTGAGTATCAGTATACATGCTGAGTATCAGTCAGTACTGGTAAAATGTGTGCACTCAAAGCATTAAAAAAAAATTCTCTAAAATCTTGTAACACAGGCAAAGAAGTGAAACGGCTCGGTAGTGTGTCGGAATTTTCCGGTTGCCTTTCAATATGTGGTACAATAGGTGCCGCCGGTCAATGACAGGATGACAGCGTTAACGCCCGCTGCCCCGTGAGGACTGGTGCCACTCTCGCGCGCGCGGCTCGGCCCCAGACGTGGCTGGACGGTCGAGGCGGTAAGATGTGACCGAGCGAGTGAAGGTGAGACACGTACAGACGCTGGACGGCTGTCGGTCATGATTGTCTGTCGATTTGGAGGTACGAATTTTTGTTCATTTTGGTGTCACTGATGAAACTGTTGCACAAGGTTCGCCGTTTTGGTTAACTAATCAGACCGATCAAACACAAGGGCATAAACGACGGTTGGTTTTGAAGAGCGGATCTTGAATTTGAGAACTTGATGGTTTGGAGAAGCTATTGAATTTGAGAACCAGCCATCTTACAAGCGTGGCAAACCATAGACTATCACTGCCAGGCAAAGAGAACTTGCCTACAGTGGTACCGTGACACAGAAATGCTTACAGAGGTCACATAAATTTAAAAACTCACAAATATAAGAACTTGACCATTACCTTGGGGATTGACCTGGGAAGTATGAATGCATCAAACGATCACTTCAGCCTTCACCTAAGTGTATACTGCTTGGAAAGTAATTTCATGAAAAGATCAGGATCAGGGGAAATAAGAATAGATCACACGAGGTCAGCTCATCTCAGGTCATATTGGCCATCAAGAGTTTTGCCACACGACCTAGGCGGCACTGTAACTGAATTCAGACAAGACTTCACGAGGAACAGTAGCAGTCTGCAAATAATAGCATTGTGCATAATATACATGATACTGGACCTGACCTGATGCCACTCACCCTTGAACTGTTTGAACTTGAATGCCCATTGCATGCTCGTTATCGGTTTCAGCGTTCAAAATTACACCCATATTCAATCTGTCTAACTCATTCTGGTACGACAACGCCGAAAGTAACCTGACGTCAGATCAGTATCCTTGACTGTACTTAAATTTTCCACATAAATTTGTTCGCCTTCATGAGAGAACAGCATGATCTGAGTTGTATGTTATGTTGCAACTACTCCAAATGGCGGCACGATCCAGATTTCGGAACATCACACTCTCTTTGGATCGACCTATGTCAATGTCCTTTGATGATTTGGACCTGCAATTTGTACGAGATATGCAAAACCGATGCATTAGAAGGTGCTTAACGTTTAGTGCCTCTGCGTCTACTCATTCGCGACTATTCCGGAAGACCTAAGGAGAACTCCTAAGAACCCCCGGATTAAGCTTAAGCGGTTTAAGCTTACTTGGTACTGGCTCTCTGTTAGAAGCATTGCATTTGTGATGGGTGTTGGAAGCTCTTGCAAAAGTCAACGTTCAACTATTTGCTACCAATTTCATCACTGGAAGATCTTAAATTGCAAGTCAAGCAAAGTGGTGCGAGACATCTATCAACTAAGTTCCGATGAAAAGTTGCGTGACGACATTGCAGTCCCTCAATAGCATGACGACCAAGCATTGAACACGATGTCGGCATAATCAAGGTAGGCGTGCAGCCTCGTCCGCACTCAGACTGCTGCACCTGACAAATTCTTAGCATAAAACATATAAAACACCTAGCATATGGTAGGTGTTCAGATTGGATTATATATTGGTTTGAAAATTTGTATTCATATTTGCCGGTAAATTCACAAGAGCATTAACTCTTCCCTGTGTACATTTAGTCGTTCATCTCGACATTGGCAGTCGTCTTTGCTCTGCATGAATGTATAAATGCAATAACCATCCAGGCGGATATCGTTTTTCAAGCTGATCATGTCCTTGTACAACTGCACTTTTCTGTACACCTGACATCGACACCGATTTATGGTGGCTACAGCCTCTGACATTGCCACTCGATTCTGCTGTCAGAGACTGGACTTCGATGGACATCAGTTGACGTGCCTCCACCTACACAATGTACCGTGATCGAAGCACCCGCACACCTGGCCTCGAGACCAGTCGAGGGTGACTACAGCCTCTGACAGCACCATGGGATTGCATGCAAGAGGAGAGGCCAAATGTTGAACTGCTGCACGAATGGCAAATATTAGGCAGACTAGGTTTTAAAGCAAGCAAGAGCCAAAGCATTTTAAACGTCACCGTCTATTAGTGATGGGCTCGTCAGGACTTCTATAGTAAGCACCTAACTGACATGTCGACCTGGAATCGAACGCATAGGTATCGTAACCAAAGCCTTAGCTCATAATTAGTTTTTTTAATGTCGACATAGCAAACTCCAAGGGACCATACACAACCCAGTCAGTTGCACCGGTAACCTATCCAATAACTAGTCACTGTTGCTCAATATTGGTTGGCCCGAGACAGCCTCAGCCAATTTGATTTTAGCACTGCTTGTGGCTTCTTCTTAGGCTTTGTGAGTGTGGCTAAAATTGGAGGGATCCAGAATACCCAGTGTGCCTATGCTGACCAGATTTTTGGTGAAAACTTCCCGCTGACTGATCCCATCAGTCAAGTGCGGGGTCAATGGTGACCAACAGGTACGGGAGTGAATGATGATCAACGGGTGCGAGGGTCAATTGTGGATATATATATATATATATATATATATATATATATATATTTCAGAAGAAAACAGATGAGCTGAAACATTCCCGAAATAAAATATAAGTATTTCCTACATTTGACCTCGTGACCTCGTGACCTCCCGTGACGCGTATCCCATCGAAATTGACAAATTGACGGCGGAAATAAAAGTGGGCATGATTTCTCTGACCAAAAAAGTATATAAAAAATGCATTCTCCTTATAAATATCCGATATGGCCGTCCGATCTTCATGACTTTTTGCGATTCTGAGTTTTCCGGGTGGGACGGATTTCGTGCAAACTTTTTTTCCATTGGAAAGCCACATGAGGTAGAACAATGGCATACAGACATATGCTTGGAAATCGTTTTTTAAACACTCCAACCTTTTCAATGTAGATCTTATAAACTCTAAGCCCACCCCTCCGGTTTTTCGTACATAATTGCAGATTTTACCGGTCGATATACGCGATTTTCTGCGTACCTGCTTAGAAATGACCGGCGCGTCGCTTAAAGTAAGAAAAATGGAAATCGGCCGATTTTTTTTTCTTCAAGTTAGGGGCCGTTAAAATTAAAATAACATTCCTAGCGCCAGACCACAAAAATCGGCGCTGATGCGCTTCCCGTATATTCGCAAAAGGGAAGTGTTCTTGGCAACACTAGCGACTTGTTTGATGTATATTGATATCCTATATAGTTTCAAGTTCATGTTAGGTCACCGAGGTCAAGTCAGGTCAAGTTCATGACAGGTTAATAGAACCAAACTTGATCAACTGGAATGTTGTCATAAATGCACTACTGTTTGTCATTTGTACTGACTGTCATTGCGTTTCCATACTTTATCCATGTACTTCACTCCTTTCTTCACGAAGCCGATTGCGCCGAGCTGCCCGACGGAGCAGTCGGGCGGGCGGCCCGGTTCCGGTAACTGGAGCAGGTAACTGACCTGATAAAGTGCTGCTATATAGGTGACCTGAGGTCAAATTCCGGGTCTAGCATCTGTATTGCATCATTAGTCATGTCCAAAAAATCATTGATGCCCATTTTGGAGCATTTAAACATAATCACAGCGATTCATAACAATGACAAGCCAAGCCACACAAAACAAACAAAAAATTGACAAATGTGACCTCATTTGACCTTGAAGATATTGATCTAAGGTTATTCAATTTGTACACACTAGAGTTCACTACCGTACCCATCCACCCTGCGAATTTCGTTTCTCCAGCTTTAATAGGCGCCGAGATCTTAGGGCGGGCGGAAATCGCCCCCCCCCCCTCCAATGCGCGTAATTTTCAGAGGCCCTCCAGGGCGCGTGTTAATGCATCCAAATTTTTAAGTTTTCTTTTTTCACAATCAGCGTCATAAATGAAAAGAATGAAAACGATACGCCGAATGGCAACTTGATGCAACCAAAATTCAGAACTCCGGCGGTCTTTGAAGAACAAAACCTGCCAAAATCGACAAATATGTAAAGTTCATTTTGCGGAAATGTTTGAACTCAGAATTGACTTTCCATCAAAGAAAATATGTTCCGCTGGCTGCTGGCTACCTGGAGCTGTTGAGAAGTCCCTGAAATTTGCTATATTCAAAGCTTTACAAATTTCTGAATGCACATGCAATTTCAAGATTAACTCGTTAAAAAAAAATGTACGGATAAAAAATATCCTGGACCAAAGCGATGCGCCAGGACGAGTCGTTTCAGATGCCATCTTAAATAATCTGTCAATTGATATTTGCCATCTCAAAAAGCCATTTCAGGACATCCAAGCTGTTTGTCCCGCTTTTACTACCAGATTTGATGTCCTACTAGGCGTCGTAGTGACTAGAAATCACACAAAACGGCCTAAAAAGGTCATAATTCACCCATCGCGCAAAATGCAACGTTAAAAGTGTTCCATTCTTTGGAAATGTCTGATAATATTTTGACAATTTTTAAGGTACCCACGGCCCCAGATTCCATGTTCGCCCAAAAAATCAGTTTCGGCGAACTTCGAAATCGACGCCGTTTGTAGCGATTTGGTAATCAAAACCAAATTGATGCCATTGATCTGCTTTCATTTCCCTAACATATGTACCATTGTGCAGCACAGTGTCCCATGCGCAGTGTCTCAAGAGTGTGAATAATGAAGTCACATGAAGGTTATAAAAGTATGTTTCCTGGCACAGCCTACGTGCACTGTGACAGCAAAGAATGGTTTACAATACGTTAGGTGTTCGACTGTACGTCCATCAGTCCGCTGTGTCCAAGGTGCCATGCTGCATTGTCAGTGCGGCACGCACTGATTGCCTGCAGCCGACTTACCCGTGAGCGAAGACGTTACTTTGGACGTACGTCTCTGTCTCTGTCTCTGTCTCTGTCTCTGTCTCTGTCTCTGTCTCTGTCTCTGTCTCTGTCTCTGTCTCTGTCTCTGTCTCTGTATCTGTCTCTGTCTCTGTCTCTGTATCTGTCTCTGTCTCTGTCTCTGTCTCTGTCTCTGTCTCTGTCTCTGTCTCTGTCTCTGTCTCTGTCTCTGTCTCTGTCTCTGTCTCTGTCTCTGTCTCTGTCTCTGTCTCTGTCTCTGTCTCTGTCTCTGTCTCTGTCTCTGTCTCTGTCTCTGTCTCTGTCTCTGTCTCTGTATCTGTATCTGTCTCTGTCTCTGTATCTGTATCTGTATCTGTATCTGTATCTGTATCTGTATCTGTATCTGTATCTGTATCTGTATCTGTATCTGTATCTGTATCTGTATCTGTATCTGTATCTGTATCTGTATCTGTCTCTGTATCTGTATCTCTGTATCTCTGTATCTGTCTCTGTATCTGTCTCTGTATCTGTCTCTGTCTCTGTCTCTGTCTCTGTCTCTGTCTCTGTCTCTGTCTCTGTCTCTGTCTCTGTCTCTGTCTCTGTCTCTGTCTCTGTCTCTGTCTCTCTGTCTCTGTCTCTGTCTCTGTCTCTGTCTCTGTCTCTGTCTCTGTCTCTGTCTCTGTCTCTGTCTCTGTCTCTGTCTCTGTCTCTGTCTCTGTCTCTGTCTCTGTCTCTGTCTCTGTCTCTGTCTCTGTCTCTGTCTCTGTCTCTGTCTCTGTCTCTGTCTCTGTCTCTGTCTCTGTCTCTGTCTCTGTCTCTGTCTCTGTCTCTGTCTCTGTCTCTGTCTCTGTCTCTGTCTCTGTCTCTGTCTCTGTCTCTGTCTCTGTCTCTGTCTCTGTCTCTGTCTCTGTCTCTGTCTCTGTCTCTGTCTCTCTCTGTCTCTGTCTCTGTCTCTGTCTCTGTCTCTGTCTCTGTCTCTGTCTCTGTCTCTGTCTCTGTCTCTGTCTCTGTCTCTGTCTCTTCTCTGTCTCTGTCTCTGTCTCTGTCTCTGTCTCTGTCTCTGTCTCTGTCTCTGTCTCTGTCTCTGTCTCTGTCTCTGTCTCTGTCTCTGTCTCTGTCTCTGTCTCTGTCTCTGTCTCTGTCTCTGTCTCTGTCTCTGTCTCTGTCTCTGTCTCTGTCTCTCTGTCTCTGTCTCTGTCTCTGTCTCTGTCTCTGTCTCTGTCTCTGTCTCTCTGTCTCTGTCTCTGTCTCTGTCTCTGTCTCTGTCTCTGTCTCTGTCTCTGTCTCTGTCTCTGTCTCTGTCTCTGTCTCTCTCTCTCTCTCTCTCTCTCTCTCTCTCTCTCTCTCTCTCTCTCTCAGGAAAGTATTAGGGGACGAGTCATCAATTGTTCGATCGGATTAGCTTTTCCGATTCCTATCAGAATTCAAGTTTTATGTGACTTATGCCACTTATAAACTCGCTTTTACACCTGACAAAATGAGGATCGTAGCAGGGCATGATGTCGCACGCACATCGACCCCTTCACATGCAGTTGTCTCGTCGACTGACCTTCGTGCATATGCCATTGTTTGACTAACGATGATATGGGTGCTGCATGACCGACGCAGTCAATATGCCCATAAACTCAATAACCAACCTATCGGTAATGGGTGACCTTGAACTTTGTGAAGTTTACTAAGGCAAACTATAAGACTTATATCAATAAGCTTGACATATTTTTTTGTTAAGCAAACGTTTTTATATGGCCATTCGTTATCTCATTGATCGATCCCCGTAGTTTTCTAATGGGAGACAGCATACTCGAAATCCGTATGCTGTGTCCGTATATTTAAAAACAAAACGTTTTTTTATATTGCAGACGAATCATGCCTGTTTGTATTTCTGCCATAAAAGGTATCAATTTCCATGGAGTAGGGGTCACAGAAAGTTATGAGTTCACGAGGTCATGGGGTCACGAGGTCAAACATGATAAATGTTAATATTCCATCACGGATTTGTTTTCTTTAATAGTTTATATTTTCAAAGCTTCCTAATATGTCATACTTTCCCTTCATTATCGATGATATATCCATCGCCAAAGATACCCTTGTTGTGTGACCTCAAATTACTGCAGTAGGTAGTATTTTGAGGTCGTCGCCGGAGATATAAGACTGCCGTAGGCAGTATTATAACTCCAAAACCGTTGGTCCGATCGGGCTAAAACTTGTTCGGGTGTGTTCAGAGCACAATACTACTCTGTACACCAACTTTTGTCCAAATACAAATTTAGTGGGTGCAAAATGTGAAAATTTTTGGTCGATTTGTCGTGGAACGCACCGACTGTCAACCCAATATGTTACTTAATATCGATCCGATAATAATATTAAAGCTCCATCGAATCTGAATCACAACACGATCCAACTTGAAATCCCGAACCCAATTGTAGTTGGGCCATTTGTGGAGGATGGAGGCCACCTGCTGAGGACGGAGGCCACCTGCTGAGGACGGATGCCACCTGCTGAGGACGGATACCACCTGCTGAGGACGGATACCACCTGCTGCGGACGGAGGCCACCTGCTGAGGACGGAGGCCACCTGCTGAGGATGGATACCACCTGCTGAGGACGGAGGCCACCTGCTGAGGACGGATGCCACCTGCTGAGGACGGATACCACCTGCTGAGGATGGATACCACCTGCTGAGGACGGAGGCCACCTGCTGAGGACGGAGGCCACCTGCTGAGGATGGATACCACCTGCTGAGGACGGAGGCCACCTGCTGAGGACGGATGCCACCTGCTGAGGACGGATACCACCTGCTGAGGACGGATACCACCTGCTGAGGACGGAGGCCACCTGCTGAGGACGGATACCACCTGCTGAGGACGGATACCACCTGCTGAGGACGGATACCACCTGCTGAGGACGGATACCACCTGCTGAGGACGGAGGCCACCTGCTGAGGACGGATACCACCTGCTTAGGACGGATACCACCTGCTGAGTACGGATACCACCTGCTGAGGACGAATACCACCTGCTGCGGACGGAGGCCACCTGCTGAGGACGGATACCACCTGCTGAGGACGGAGGCCACCTGCTGAGGACGGATACCACCTGCTGAGGACGGATACCACCTGCTGAGGACGGAGGCCACCTGCTGAGGATGGATACCACCTGCTGAGGACGGAGGCCACCTGCTGAGGACGGATACCACCTGCTGAAGATGGATACCACTGCTGAGGACGGAGGCCACCTGCTGAAGATGGATACCACCTGCTGAGGACGGAGGTCACCTGCTGAGGACGGATACCACCTGCTGAGGACGGAGGCCACCTGCTAGGACGGATACCACCTGCTGATGACGGATACCACTGCTGATGACGGATACCACCTGCTGATGACGGATACCACCTCTGATGACGGATACCACCTGCTGAGGACGGATACCATGCTGAGGACGGAGGCCACCTGCTGAGGATGGATACCTGCTGATGACGGATACCACCTGCTGAGGACGGATACCTGCTGAGGACGGAGGCCACCTGCTGAGGACGGATACCACCTGCTGAGGACGGAGGCCACCTGCTGAGGACGGATACCACCTGCTGAGGACGGAGGCCACCTGCTGAGGACGGATACCACCTGCTGAGGACGGATACCACCTGCTGAGGACGGATACCACCTGCTGAGGACGGAGGCCACCTGCTGAGGACGACTGCTTCCCCTGATACGGCTGATAATGAGTAAGCTCCTGTAATATAGCTGTAAAAATATGAATTACATATTTTAATATTCCTCCGACATGCTTCATTGTTGTTCACTAAGTAACTTGAGCCATGTTCAAAATTTATATGTATCGTTTTCAACAAGATCCTATAGACTAAATGCTCCAATATTCATTGTACGAAGAACTTGGAACAAGATTATTTGTTGAAAATGTCCTGCCCTTAGTCAACTGCCCAGGAAAAAGGAAGAGACGAAGAGGTACATCCGAGCTTCCTATATTTATTTATGCAATGGAGATTAGCCAACAAAGAATTTACCCTAGGCATTTGCACACTGTGAAAATGAACAAAGGGATCACATGTAGGAAGGCATGTGCATGAATGTGTAAGTGCAGACCAGCATGTAGATGTATGTCTATATATATATATATATATATATATATATATATATATATATATATATATATATATATATATATATATATATATATATATATATATATATATATATATGTATGTGTGTGTGTGTGTGTGTTCATGTGCATGATTGTATGATTGAGCGTATATTGACATATGTGTGCACATATCTGTGTAAGTATGTGTTGCATTCCATGAATCTAACTTTCTCCTTTCTCCCCCTCATAATACATTTCACTAAGTGGGCCCAGAAGTTTCCTGACGTTACTATTTTGCTAGCTTGCTGAGCTGTTCCTGGATTTACTTCTACTAATACCTGGTGGCCTATCTGCAAAAGAAAATCGAGGCATTCCTGAGCTGGTTGTCCTGATTCGTGTGCAGCTTGCCATAGGAAAACCCAACATAAATCGAACCTGTAATAGTGTGTGTAGCGAAATAGAAGAGGCTACTGCATCCGAAGCAGGGGTCGACATTGGAAGAAAAATATTTGGACTTCACCCAGAAATAAGATATCCGTAGTAGCTATCTGTATCCGTATTCGGATACAGAAAGGTGATTACGTCGTGGAAGGGAAGGAAAAGGTCCAACCCCGGTAGGTATTCCCATGCGGAGATTCCCGTGTCAGATGGTCCTCGGAACTGAGTCAGAAATTCTTGTGTGATATGGTCCGCGGAATGTCAGACGTTTCAGTATTATATGGTCCCAGGAAAGGTGGCTGCACTGCATAGTACCACACGCTGGACGATCGTACAGACTGGTGTCGAAGTCATCTTCGCTGGGGAGGATGTGCAACTAAATGCACTGTGTAGTTCCGGGCTGACAAACACAGGCAGCATACTGCACTAGCGGTAGCGGATTGTTACTCACCACTGAATAGCTACCTCGTGACAAAGACAGGCACCATACTGTACTGGTGGTAGCGAATTGCTACTCAGCTCTGAGTAGCTACCTCCTGACAAACACAGACAGCGTACTGCGCTGGCGGTAGCGAATTGTGACACCATTGAGTAGCTACCTCCTGACAAACACAGGCAATATATTGCACTGGCGGTAGCGAATTGTTATGCAAGGACGCGCCTCTTGCTTTGTGGTTGGTTGTTTGTTTATTGGGATTGATGGCGCCTCGAACATCCCGTTGAGCATATTACGTCCATATGTCTTGTGTCTTCAAGTCCCACTAAGTTACCAATGCATCTTCAGGAAAAATGCAGAAAGTGGCTGACAAGGTGGACACGTGGCTGACAAGGTGGACACGTGGCTGACAAGGTGGACACGTGGCTGACAAGGTGGACACGTGGCTGACAAGGTGGACACGTGGCTGACAAGGTGGACACGTGGCTGACAAGGTGGACATGTGGCTGACAAGGTGGACACGTGGCTGACAATGTGGACACGTGGCTGACAAGGTGGACACGTGGCCGACAATGTGGACACGTGGCCGACAAGGTGGACACGTGACTGACAATGTGGACACGTGGCTGACAAGGTGGACACGTGGCTGACAAGGTGGACACGTGGCTGACAAGGTGGACACGTGGCTGACAAGGTGGACACGTGGCTGACAAGGTGGACACGTGGCTGACAAGGTGGACATGTGGCTGACAAAGTGTATATGTGGTAAATGTGGACATGTGGCTGTAAAAGTGGATGCGTGGCTGACGAGAGGGACATGTGATTGACAAGGTGGACATGTGGCTGCCAAACCATTTTATATTCGTCTGCCCCAGATGATTGGAGGCTCGACGCCAGCTTCCACTGGCGCAGCATTTATTCAGGCGGTGGTTCAGTTGACAACGTTCACGATTTATAGCGGTGCACAGGTCGAGCACGCGAACAAAACGTGCATGAGGAAATGAAATGTGTGCATTCATATGCGGTGAGCAGGGCGAGGCATGGGCGAACTGCATGGCAGCGGTATCAGTAGACGGCCTACACAGTCTTTTATTTACAACGCTGGTGCCGGTAATGATGCTTGCTCATTGTATCGCATTCGAATGGGGCAGACTGGATATATTCGAACGTGTGCGTTCCATCCATTTCGCTCGCAGTCGGCGCAGTTGTGTAATTGTCTCTGCCGTGAATTATTTAGTTGAACCCAATGCAAATGGCAAGCAGTCGTCTGCTCACCGTAATTCGACATGATTGATCGATGGTGCGTCGTGCCAGCACACGGTTTCAGTTTACGAGCATGACTAAGTGCCCGTACGCTGTTCTCAACACCAGGCAAGATCAACACCATCTGGTCCGGCGGCACCCCCTCCCCTCCTCCCACCAGAGTTGAGTCAGGAGGCCGGAAGTAGCGGGGCATTGTCCTTAGATAAGCAATAGTGATGCTGACAGCAGGGCATCTTGATGCATCCGGGGAAAGTCAGCATGCACGCATGGGAAAATGTATACGGACTTCATTTATATAGTGGTTTGTATTACACCGGTCGCCCCACGTCGTAGAGATAAAGGAGTTGTGCTGGGCACTGGACGCCCACCACGTCACGCGACACCTAGCATGGACATAGATAGCTGTGTTTATTGCATCGATTCAACATTATGTTGCCAACAGGGAAGGAAAACGTCAATCACACTTCAGACACCGATCGTTCCTGGTTATCCAAGAGAAACCGACTCCACGTTATGAAGCAAGCATCGTACGTACGTCTACACAATACAGACATTGACACCGGTTGGCAGTGATGCAGCTGTCAAGCAATGCCCACCGATGCTGACAAACGAGCATTATCTTCTGCGACAGCATGGGTGCAGGAGCGCCTGGAGCTGACGGTTGCGACAGCATGGGTGCAGGAGCACCTGGAGCTCACGTTTACGACAGTGTGGGTGAAGGGGCTCGGGGAGGGGGTCATAAAACCTACCCTCTAATCTTCAAACTAAGCGTCGCACGAAAACGAAAGACGTGTCATCGGAAAGCGCTCGACGAGTAGGGCCAGAAACCACACCCAAAATTGTATCCCCCAGAAGTGACGTCACGTCTATGTGATCATGACTGACATCATGTTTTTGGCTCTGGTGAGTTCATTTTGGGGGGAGATTTGAAAAACAAAACAAAAAATATTTGAATCAGAAATTGAAGGCGAAATCAACCGTGCCCTAAAAATTTTGCCGACCAAAAATCATTATATTTTTAACTTTTCAAAATTTTTCGTGTCCAATTTTATTTAATTTTTCATATTTTTATGTGTTGAGTGGACCGCAAAACGTTGTTTGAAGTCAACTTGCTGTCAGCAAAAAGCTTACTTTAGCGAGAATCTTCGCTTTTAGTCCTCATGGGGAAATATGCAAAACTAATAAGCCATCACAAACGGGGAAAAGCGAAAATTATTTCGGTGCGTTTTGTTTCATCCCTAAAAATAAGCAAACGCTGAAAGTTTCATTCAAATATCTTTATCCGTTAAAGCGTGACGACTGGTTGGACTTTTCTGGAGGTGATCTCACTTGACCTTGACTAACTCGTTGGCCCTAGATGACGTGGCCTCAAACTTTTCACACAACATGCCAAATTGACGTGGGAAAGGTATGCCAAATTTCAGCGCCCTACCGCGTGCCGTTCTGTTGCACTATTCGCGGAAAAACTTAGGAGGGCACAATTACCCCCCCCCCCCCCCCACCCCGAGGGTTAAGACGTATCGGAAATCGTGAAGTTTTATGGTACGGGATTTGTTATTTGGATTCCGGTGCATTCCAGTACGCTGATTTCAAAAATGACGATGAAACATTTATGTGGCGTCATTTTTTAGTCCCTTTCTCCGTTTTGTGTACCCATGTTGTCGGGTTTTGGGAGTATTCTGTTATTTATGAACTAATGGTGACGAACCCATCCACATGCACATTGTTCGACTACTGTCTCTGCCAATTAAGTCCGTAAAGAGCATGATGAGGGTCGTGGGATTAAATTTTCGAAAATTACAAGCAATTTAAAACTACGTATTTGGAGCCTATTGGCCATAATACGCAGAACTCAAAATTAAGTTACGAATATGAGTTAAGTACCTTAATATGCAGGAAAGAAGGCGTAATTTTGCACTTGAGACCTTCTGTTATGAGTGTACACGGATACGAAAGCTACATAGATCGTCTTACTACTGCCGTGAAAACTAATTATTTCAATGTTTTGTGAGGATTCATATCACTAGGTTCATTCAGTATTAATGTTATGACAACTAATATGTTTTAATGCACAGCTGTACCAATCTAGAGAAGACTTTTTAAACACTCATGGTTCTCGTATAATACTTAAATAATTTGCATGGAGAAGTAATCATGTATTTCCTGTGAATGACTTACCTTCCTATTACATACCTACATACATGCAAACATATACATATACTCGTCATTGCTAGAGACCGCGAGAGGCCATACGAGGCAAGGCATTTTATACAACTACTCATGCACACTCGCGCACACGCAGCCACGCTCGTGCACCCGGGCCCACTCACCCACGCCCACTCACCCGCGCCCACTCACCCGCGCCCACTCACCCACGCCCACTCACCCGCGCCCACTCACCCACGCCCACTCACCCGCGCCCACTCACCCACGCCCACTCACCCGCGCCCACTCACCCACGCCCACGCACTTGGCGCACGCACCCGCGTGCACCCACCCGCGCACACAAACGAGTGCGCGCGCTGGCACATTCTCACACGGAGCATATCACACCAATAAGTGTTCCGCTTTATATACTGCAGAGCTACCGTCCTCATATGCTCCGGTAGATAATGGAGTAACTGAACACGTGTGTATAGGTGCCGTGGTCCTGTCGTTGGCCTCAGCTTAATAGGAAACCACATCTGACAGTAGTTGATAATTATGTACGTCGCAATGCCCTTTATATTAATCGCATTTTGTCCGATAACACCGTCCTGGCACACTCGTACCACGTACAGGTGTAAGATCCGCGATGCTAGGGTAAGCCATCGGTAATGTCATAAAGGACCAGGTTTCATACTCGCAAGGTCGAGAGTACATTGCCCTGACGAACTGCTTGCATTATACGGAGTAAGCATGACTAGTATGTGGAAGTTTCTTTCACTACTGCCTCAGGCAGCTCAGGCCGATGCTCCGATGCACACAGCCAAGCTGACAGTTAACGAACTAGAGCAGTTTCAACGCACCAAGCTGAGACCAACGCAGTTTCCATGTCACTCGCAATCTGTGGAACGAGCAGTGAAGCTGGTTACCAAAGCCAGCAAGCAGGTTTGTGGCCATGAACAGTGTGATGGCTATCTAAGCGCAGGAATGGCATCACGACAGCTGATGTCACGCTGGGAATCTAAGAAAGACTGGCAACTGTATGAATATGCACTCGCGCACACACGCACTCGCATGTGTGCGTGTCCGTGCGCGCCGGTGAGAGCGCGCCAATGCGTGAGGGCCAGTGCGTGGGTGAGTGCGCTCGGGTCCATGCGCGCGAGTGCGTGCGCGTGGGTGCGCGCGCGCACGTGTGTGAGTGCACGTGGGTGCGCGCGCGCACGTGTGTGAGTGCGCGTGGGTGAGTGCACGCGGGTGCGTGAGCGCAGCTGCGTGCGCGCGAGCGCGCACCAGCAATTGTACTAAAATGTCTTGCCTCCTCGCATGGGCCCTCGTGGTCTCTTGCAATGGCAAATATATGTATATGAATGTTTGTAATAGGAAGGTAAGCCATTCACAATAAATACAGATTACTTCTCCGTGAAAATTATGTTAGTATTTTACGATAACCATGAATCTTTACCAGGTGTCCTTGTTTAGATGGGCACGGCTGTGCACTAAAACATATTGGTTGGCATAGCATCACTACTGGAAGAACTTAATGACATGAACCGTCACTAAGCGCTCAATAAATTGTGTTTTGTCATGATAAATATCGCTTTCATATCCGTGTACACTCATAGCAGAAAGTCTCATGTTCAGATTTACATCTTCTTTGCTGCAGATTGAGGCACTTAGCTCATATTCGTAACTTAATTTGGGTAATGCTTATTATGGCCCAAAACGCTCAAAATGTGTAGTTTTAATTTGTTTGTAACTTTCGAAATATTCACCCTACAACATTGACTTTGTTTTAATGGACCTATTTCACCGAGGCGGTTCGAACAATACACATGTTGGTGGGTTTGTCACCATTAGTTTCTAGGTTACAAAATACTCCCAAAACCCGACAACATGGGTACAAAAGAAAATGGAAAGGGGAAAAGAAGATGACGTCACATAAATGTGTCATTGTCATGTTTGAAATCAGCATACTTGAATGCACCAAAATCCAAATAACAGATCCCCTACCATAAGTTTTACGATTTCCGATACGCCTTAATGCTCATACCTCTAAAATCAGCGAGATATCCTAGTTTTTGGCAAGGCATGTTTTTGGCTATGGAACCGTGTCAGACAGATATAAAGGAAGTATTCCCATTTATCATTGCACCACTTTCCACTGTACCGACAGGTGTTGCCAATGTTTCAAAACTGGAGCATGCTCCAGGAACTGTTATGGGAATTTGTGTTTCATACTTCTGGCATCAGACTCATAATCTCAAAGACGTACAGCCCGGTTTGAATAAGTATAAAACATTCCTACGATCGGCGGTTGATTGGTTGTTGGTTTTGCGACACGCCAACTGGTCAGTGTTCGCGTCACACAGCGTCGCCAATCTCTCACGCCGATTGGTCGCGTCACACAGCGTCGCCAATCTCTCACGCCGATTGGTCGCGTCACACAGCGTCGCCAATCTCTCGCGCCGATTGGTCGCGTCACACAGCGTCGCCAATCTCTCACGCCGATTGGTCGCGTCACACAGCGTCGCCAATCTCTCACGCCGATTGGTCGCGTCACACAGCGTCGCCAATCTCTCGCGCCGATTGGTCGCGTCACACAGCGTCGCCAATCTCTCGCGCCGATTGGTCGCGGGGCGGAGAGCAGCGACACGTTGGTCCAACATCTGTTCGGTCCAGAGACGAGAATCCTCGCCCCCGCCATTCAACACCCTTAATTCGACGGTTAGAAGGCCAGTATAGACTACAGCGTTGATCACGCATCGTAAGGACGGCAGGAAACAGTCAGTATGCTCATGACAGCCTTCCAGCCCTATCATGTATCACACAGAACACAGGATGCACGGGACACACACCAACGGTCACCACCGGCCAGCAGGCTTTTTGTTGGCGACCATCGGCGGCAGCGTGTGCCTCCCCGCCGAGCCGGCCGTCACGAGTGGAATGCGGCGTCCCAGAGGGCGTGACCTCTCGCAGCCGGAGGGCAGACGGTAGTCAGCTGATGGCACGGCCGGCTGCGGGCCTCGTCAGCCGGCCGACAGCTCGCGCCGGCCGCGCCAGTTGCGGCGGTCGCCCTAACGAACTAAACAGCCTCTGCGCTCTGTCGCCGGCGGGAGCTCGACCGCCGACGTACACCAGATAGGGCTCATTTGTCGGAACTACCTGCCAGTTGCCCAGACGTCTCTGCCGGCAAACCGCTGGGTGGAGTCGGGATCGGCCATGTTGGTTCCGGTGGTGTTGTGGTGTTGTGGTGTCCCTGACCCGTCCCGCCTGACCGTGCTGGGTGGAGTCTGGATCGGCCGTGTTGGTTCCGGTGGTGTTGTGGTGTTGTGGTGTCCCTGACCCGGTTCGCCGTGTCACATTGCCGCACACCGTGCTAGTGTGTAGCAATGTTGCAGTCAAGGCGATATATACCAGGTGGCGTCATCCCTACTGCGCAGCTTTTTGCGCAGGTACTTAAATGACGTCATCAGGGGTACACACCTAACATGGGCCAGCCGCTTACACGCTTCGAAGACACGCAACGTGTGTACACTACGGGGGAGAAAACGAGGGTTTAGGAGGTTTAGGCGCAAAACTTAGAGCATCATAGTCCCGGAAGGGATCTCCAATACCTTTCATGCGCATATTATACCCGAAAGAGGTAAGGGGTAAGAGGCAAGGGGAGGTAGGACAAGTCAGATACGGCAAAGAATTAACATCTTACCTCGGCGGGATGCAGTAAGGACGTATCTGAGGCGTGGTCGTCGCCATGATGGAACCAGGTGGAGGGGTGGGGGTCAGGGGGAGAGCCCCAATCTCTATCAAATTTACTTGTGGTGTTGCATGGCAAAAGTAATTAACCGAAACACCTTTTCATCCCCATCTATATGCGGCAACGCCCCTGATTTAGATGTCAAGGAAGGTAACAATTTGTATTCTCAGATCGACAGTACCATATGGAGCACGTGAGAGGCAGACATTCCTTTTTATGGGGCATCTGTAAGCCCCCGTGCCAGCTCAGCAACGGGGGTGGAACTTTCAGAAAATGATTTGGGGGACGCAATGCCTGGAGGTAACAGGAAGACCTTCAGTCGAGAGGCCACATTAGCGCCACATGTTAAAATATGAAATTATTGGGGAAAGTGGGCTCGCGTCAGTCTTAAAGGGGGCTGACGCCTCTCAAAAGTAAGCAAAATTTCACTCTAGTTAGTAGGCTACATTCGACGGACGGACTGGAAACATGGGGCTCCAAAAGCGGCCAGGCATGTATTGGTGGCATTCCCAAGCAATGCGTTTAGGACTAGATCTGGATCATTCCAAAACGCTCCTACGCGTCGGCGTAGTCGACCTAATCGGCTTCTGTGCTGGTTCCGGTTCAGAGCATGAATGAATGATCGCAATCAAAGTTCGTGGAGCAAAGGGACTTTGCATGTCGTTCTTTCCAATCAATGTTCATAGGCCAAATGATAGATACAAGCAACAATGAAGTGGCATACGTCACACCTGCCAGATAGCACTGCCAGAGCCAAGAGCAGTGCCAAGTGCAGCCAGAACGGGCAAGCATAGTGAGCGCCGCTAGTCTGCCCCTGGTCACAGCGGCAGCAGCAAAACACGCCAACAGGACAGCGGGACCGGGCGATACGAGAGCATTTTCAAGTGCCGCCACGACGGGCCGGTACAGGGATCGCCGCCAACCCGTCAATAGTCACAGTCGCAACAGCAAAACACGCTAACAATACGGCAGGATCGGGTGACATGAAAGCAGTGCCAAGCGCCGCCAGGACGGGGAGCACAGGGGGCGCCGCCAGTCCGCTAACTGGCGGTCACGGCGGCAGCAGCAAACACGGAGAAAGGAGCAGAACCGGGCGACACGACACGATACACAGCAGGGACGGTGACAGATGACCGGCAGTGAGGGTGGACATCCTATCGCTGGCTGGTGACATGCTGGCGCACCTGCCTAGATGCCCGCCTCTGCGCTCTGCCGAGCAGAATTATAGTGCAACCAGCCGATGCGCACATGCATCCCAACTCGAGTCAGCCTCCGTGCCACACAGACATCTAGCCTCGGCTGCCGGCTGCTGATGACGCCTACCAGGCGCCTCACAATGCTGGCCTCGCCGGTGCAGGTTGGGCCCAGGATGGAGCAGAAATAAGAATTCAACTGGTCTACCAGCACCGTCTACCAGGTCTGTGGCACGTAGAGCCGGCCGCAACCGATGGTGGTGAGCCAAGAGCTGGACACAGTTGTCAGGAGCTCCTCCGGTGCTTCAGACGTCGAACAGCCAAGCGCTGTATTGACACGCCTCATTTTGTAGGCGACGAAGCCGACAACGACAGCAAGGCCGTCACGCTCCAGTCCCAGTTTACTGATGGTGGTCGTGCTATATTCATGTGAATTGAAGTGGCATCAAACTAGTTGAACTGGTTCTTCATTTAGCTATACAAGGATACGATTCTCCAAAATACAGCAAGCACAACAGACATGCATGATTCAACACTTCATACCATACAAATCTGGTAGGCAGGTTAATTCATGGAATGGCACCAGGTTTCGGAAGAGGCAGGTATTGCCATTGCAGCATCAGCTTCAGCTGCATCAGATAGCCAGGATCATAATCATCAGAGGTAAAGTGGTTGGACCAAATTAATGAGTTGGTTTGATGAACTCTATCAGCTCTTTTTCACTTTGTCAACAAGTCTTGCATGTATTTCCATCTCTTGGAAACTTAAGCATGTTGATTGAAAAACACTCTTCTTTCCAGATGATTCTTCCAGATGTTTGAAAAATAAACCCTAGGATACTGACACTGAATTTTAGGCCACCTTCTCTATCTCAATCACAATATGTAGGATAAGCACAATATGTAGGATAGATTATTACAGTTTAAGGTAACAACTGAACATGTTTTACACACATTATACCTCCATGAAGCATACAAGGGGGTTATGTTTAGTTAATTTCAGCTAGGTTAGGGTTTTGTGGGAAGTTAGAAAAAAGTTGGGGGTGTGGGTGATTTTCTTTTAATTGAGTTTTCTTCAAAAACAGTTCAGGATAGGTTAGGTAAGGTTAGGTTTTTATGAATTGGAACATTTTTTTTAATGCTCAGAATTTTTCCATTTTAACAAAAATAAATTGCTTTCTTGCATAGATGGCTAAGCTAGGTTAGTTTAGGTTATGCTACATCATTTTTCCTTCATTTGGAACATTACCTTTTATGCTATATTACCAAACTCCAAGGCCATTTTTGCATGGTATGCTGCCTCCCAACTGAAAAGTATGCATTTGCAGAGGAAATAAGTGTTCACATCATGTTCAGCACATTCACAAGCATTGCACTAGAAAAAGACATTCCGTGAAATCAGAAATGACCTGAAACTGCAAATCTACAGGATAAGCGGCATCAACATATTAGATACCTAATGCGGAACACATCTCAATTTATATCACTAATTCAAGACAGCAAAATCTACAGCTAACCGTGCAACTACACACAAGATACACCACAACATAACACAATAAAACAAAATTCAACTAAAACGCGGGGACAGCGAACACAAGGTGTGAAATGAAGCACATACAAGAGAGCTATGTAAACAACTGCGCCATTTATGACTCAACCGCGTCATCTAAGAATTTGAGAAAAAGTGTGCCCCTAAAACGCTGCGTTTGGTGATGGTGGTCGTCTAATTCGCAGCCTAACTGAAACTTATAAAATAACAGCTGAACAAGATTCTAAGAGCACAGACGCGATATTAGAAGATTTAGAAAGTGAATTGAATTGAAAATATTTTGATTTTAATATACAGCAAACCATTAAAACGGCCCTAAAGGTGTACCCCAGATGACGTCATTTGTACCATTCGAGGCGACACGCAGGAAGGCATGGGGATGACAAGGGCCTGGTTGCAGTCATCTCTGAAGTCCGGGACCGTTTCGAGGAAGACAAGCATCCACTTCCGTCCGAAGTGATGTGCGTTGGTATGTGAATCTGAAGAACAGGTCGACGTACTCTGGCGCTGGCTTGCCGTACACAGGATCAAAATGATGCAAATACTTCGATAATGTATTCACTAAGTTGCTCACGGTCTTCCTTTGTTATCGCCCGTTCATCAGTTACCCCGTTCCTCCCCCACAAGAGAAGTTAGAAGAGTCCCAGCAATGGACAGGATACACAGGCATCTCCCCACAGGGTAGGAACTACATTTGCACACCTGGAAGATGGGTGCATCCCCCCCCCCAATATCCACCATATACCCACGTATTGTCCCCTTGTATCCATTCCACACCCACACATGGGCTTCCCGCTCTGGATCTTACTCACTTTCAGCATGAGATAACGTGGCAACTTTATATACTTGTCGCATGCTGGAGCGAGAGGTGGCCCAAAGCATCACACCAATACAATGCAGCTGAGTCCCCAATATCTTTATGGTACGGTTACCACCGAAAGGTAGCCCCGAGCATCACACCAATACATGTGGAGCAGCTGAGTCCCCAATATCGTTATGGTACGGTTACCACCGAAAAACGAATGCCAAGTTGAAACGTGCTGAACGGCAACGAGCAATACCTTTGTTGTTGATGCAGTCTGCCATGCCAGTGTAACGCGCAATGAGGGATGCTCGACGAGGAAGAGCATGTCATAGGCTATAGGGCTTCGTGGAGTAGCCACGTGCAGCACATGTGCAAAACATCCCTCATGTGGTCCATTTATCTGATTTTCCCATTGAAGCCTGTCGGCGGCCAGCATCTGTGCTCTCCTGTAGCACTGGCCTGCTCCCTTCGTGATGCCATTCTGGGTGCGCTCCTGCCTCTTGTGCTGAAGCACGGAATGGCGCATCATAGAATTGCCGACAAAGGTTGTAGGTCGACCGCTGTAACACTTCGGGGAAGCTCATGTGGCTCAGGTAATGTGTCAGACAATCGATTGGAGGGAATGCATGCATCAGCTCCCAGGCACTGAAGCAGTGAGTCGGTGGAGCGGTGTGATGCCGCCAGTTAGCTCTGCAGGGCGTTGAGGATCACAGTATCATTCACGAGGAAGTGGCTTCCCAAGAGGCACACAATACCACATCCATATCGCAAAGACAGGTAGGTACTGGGTCACCTGGTCATTTGGTTTTGAGCACCGCCACGAAACCCTGTCGTTGAACAAAGACCGCGAGCGCTTCAGATGACATGGTGGGATACACTTTCGTAAAAGTACAATTCAAAGAGCAGATTTAAGTCTAAATGAAGAAATTAGGGCTTCAAACAGCGCAACAAAATAAAACCATAGCGAGGTCCAAAGGCAGGACGGAACGGTCGGGTTGGGTCTGGACGGTCCGGGTCAGGTCGGGTCAGGTCGGGTCAGGTCGGGTCAGGTCGGGTCAGGTCGGATCTGGTTGGGTCTGGTCGATCCAAGTCTGGTCGGATCGGGTCAGGTCAGGTCTGGTTGGATACGGTCAGGTGTGGTCAGGCCAGGTGAGATGAAATCAGGTCAGGTCGGGTCGGGTTGGGTTGAGTTGGGCCCAATCAGTTCAGGTTGGATCAGGTTGTGCATATGAATGTACATCCCATACACGCGGCAGTATACTCGCTCGTGTTTCGTCCTGTACCGTAATCACAATCAGTGGCGTGGATCCGTTGCCTTTACAACAACAGCTCACCCGGTTTGGCCGGGTTGCCTCGGTGCGTCCGGCGCGCCTCTGGACGGGAGACTAATGCCGAGGATGGTCGGCTGATGCCCAGCAACAATAGCGCACTGGCACACGGCGGCTTCTGCTACCCAGCGGCCACTCGCGCACCGAGAAGGGAGAGAAAAACCGATCCCCAATACAAAGCGGCTGTCGACCGGAGCACAGACCACGCCATTTCATCTGGCCGGGCCGTTTGTTCTGAGCCGGCCAGAGCCGGCTGTTTGTGTGTTTTGGTTGCGATCCAGCTTCAGGACGGCTAGCCATCGTCTACGCACCGCTTTAAGCGCAACACTCGGGTGGTGTGCAGACCAACGAGAGCACTGTAGCTGGTAGCGTAGCCGCAGACAGTTCGAAGAGTCACAGTAGAAATGTCCTCTTGTAGCAAATATGTGCTGCCGCAGCAATGCTGAGTGCCTCGTGGAACATGGCCAAAGGCGCGAGCTTCGCTCTCGGTGTTCGCCACAAACCGGGCTAGCCCGATGGACCACGGGCTGACCTTACGGACCATGAATTAGTTATATAGGCCGTGGGTTGGCCCTTGGAGGACTTGGGCTGGACCGAACTTCTCTGTTAACATGCATCCTCTGAAGAGGTCCGTATAATAATACGCGGGCGCCTTTGTGTTGAGATATGGATTGCTTAATATACTATACAGCACATGTCAGCCCATGCCCATGGCTGAAAGAACGCAGCCTAAGTTCAAGACAATCAACCAGATTTCATCGGCGATCAATCATATTTCAGAAATAATAACTAATCCAAATAGAACATACGAAACCAACACTAACTTTGAACGCAGAAAGCAAGCAAAGTGTGCAAGTCTGCCTTGTTTTAGCAAATGAGTTATGTAATAGTGTCAAGGATCGGTTGTGTTTCATTTCAGTAAACGGAGAGGCCAGATTTGACCCCACGTGCAGTAAATGAGCTTGAGCTAGGCCCGAGTTCAGTACCCATGGGCCTCAGCTTCGCCAAGTTTGACCCTGATGAGCCGTGGTGAACACGTCCATGATCCCTGGCAAGACTAATTGCTACCGTTCAGCACATTCCACATCAAAGGAACAAAAATGGTGAATATTCTGACGGCGGCAAGATGGACATCAGCGGCGAAGAGGTCAACAAAGTTGTCGGCGCAAATGTTTTTCAAACTCCATCATCGCTACCCAGCGCTGTGGGATTCATGCACAAGCTCGGCAAACTGGGTGGACTCAGTAGCTAGGGAGGAACTCACGGGGGACCTCACTCCCACGTTCCTTGGCAACGCCACAGATCCAGCAGCCGACTGGATGGACTCAGTAGCTAGGGAGGGGCACATGGGGGACCTCACTCCCACGCCTCTTGGCAACGCCACAGATCCAGCAGCCGAACTGGGTGGACTCAGCAGCTAGGGAGGGACACATGGGGGACCTCACTCCAACGTTCCTTGGCAACGCCACAGATCCAGCAGCCGAACTGGGTGGACTCAGCAGCTAGGGAGGGACACATGGGGGACCTCACTCCCACGTTCCTTGGCAACGCCACAGATCCAGCAGCCGAACTGGGTGAACACAGCAGCTAGGGAGGGGCACATAGGGGGCTAGTTGCGACGGGGGAATAACACGTCTCTTTGGTCCCGATATCCCGGAGGGGCGGGCGGGTCCGTAGGACCCCATACGGGTCAAGCGACATGTCGCCTTAGGCCGAAGGTCTGGGCCCCAGCCCAGTGCCTGCTGGCTTGGTCGGCAGAGGTCAAGGGGTGGGAAGCGCTGGATGCCGGTCGGGGTGGTGAGCCTCTCTCTCTCCCGACCGGGTGATGACGTCGCCTGTCTCGTATAGTTTCTCGAGTGCCTGGCGTCCTCCCGGTTGTGGGATACAGGCGTCCCCAGGTAGGGCTCCCACGTGGAGCAGAATGCAAAACACATTTATGTCATACCAAAACCAAAAAGCAACTCCTGGCCGCTCTAGTATTAGCCAGACGGGCCGACCCTGCTAGAGTGTTCGGCGTCTGAACAAACAACATAGCATTGAAGCAAAACCCCATGTTCCCCGTATTCTGGTATCCAAAGCCTCGCAGGGATCAAAGAAACTTTCGAGTTTGTCGCCCTTTCAGCGGCGGGATGGCTGCGACAGATTTGGTACAATTCTGAGGAAAGATAAGTTGAGGGATGGTGTACTTGAGATGGAGTTCGGAAGCGGAGAGGAGGCGAAAAGCGTGTGACTAGCTGCGGAATTCGCATATACTATCAGAGATAGTGACGGGAACCGCGATTTAACTATCCCCATTTCAGTGACAGCACATCAGACCAAATACTATGTGGAAGGCATTATTAATTGCCATGATCTACAGGATGCCAGCGACGATGACATTGCGGATGGACTCAAGGAGTACGGAGTGACAGATGCCAGACACATCCGTGTGCTGAGGGCCAAAGGTTCGGCCACACTAGGCAGCACTGCAGGAGTCGCCCAATTTGCGGGAGATGCTCATCGTCTGACCACGAGAGTGATCATTGCAGCGCTGATAGTCCCTGGTGCACCAGCAGTGGCCGCGAGCAAAGACAGCACACGACATTCGACCGAACATGTCCAACTTACCTGAAGGAGAAGAGGATCGTGTCAATTAAAGTGACAAAAACCCAACCTTTCGAGAAGCTAGGGAGGACTCACCCTCGAGTGTCCTACGCGGCTGCCGCCAGCCACAGCAACGGCACACAACGCGTTCCACCACAGTCGCAGATAGGGAGGGTCACGAGCCTCATGGCGCAGCTCATTGCTCTCCTCCGGTCTTTCGGTGTAACTTCTGGACCACTGGCAATGTCAGCACGCTCGATTTCGGCAGGAATTGCAACTCCGTTTCCCACAGGGAGCGGTGATGTTTGCACTCCAGGCCATAACGGAAATGCAGAAGAAACACGTGATGCGTCTGCACGTGAGGTGCAGCCCTCGGACAGTGATGGACGGAACATGGACGATACGTCTGATGCGCCGGTTGATGTACCATCCAGTGATAGAAAGTGGAGGATGTACGCAAGGGGGCAGAAAGTACCCTCCGAAAACCGCAAATTGCGCTTCCCCAAACAAGGCAGCCACTCATCCCATACCCCCACCAGTCGCCACCTCTAGCATGGCTACTGGGTCTGAAGCTCCCACATTGCCACCTCCTGCGGCGACACGGCCTCCTACCACAATTGGTTAACGGATGCAATTCCGTTAACGCTCGCGGAAGACACTTGGGACGTCTTGTCCACGACGAGTCCCTGTTTCTTTTAAACATCGGCTCGCCTACCCTTATTACTCTGCCTTCTGGTAGCTCATCAGCTTTAGATCCGAGAATCTGTAACCCACTCTTGGCTCAAAGCTTGGAGTGGTCCGTGGGCACCGATCCACTCGGGAGTGACCACATGCCAGTATGGCTGGAATACAAGGATCGAGCTGCTCTTGGCAGGAGACCTCGACAGTGGAACCTACCTAAAGCCAACTGGCTAACGTTTGAGGCCAAACTTAAGAAGAAATTCACAGCCGACGACGAACATCCACCATCAGTAGCCGACTTTACAAAAATGCTCATTGACACTGACACCGCATGTACCCGCACTGACACCGCATGTACCCGCACTGACACCGCATGTACCCGCTGACATCTAGAGCATCTCGTCGCACCCCGGTGCCGTGGTGGACTCTCGAGTGCCGGAACTCCATTGTTGCCCACAAACGGGCTTTTCAAGCTTTTAACCGCCGGAGCACAATGGCTAACTTAATTGCCTTCATAAAAGCCAGAGCCTTTGCGCGTAGGACAGTTCCACGACAGATCGACCAGTGCACTTCACCCCATAAATTTTGATGGGGACCAAACTTCGCTCACAGGGTAGACTTTGACTCTGAATATGGCTGTGCAAATTTCAGCCCGATTCGACCAACGGTTTTTGAACTACAGCCTCCGGCATTATTTTTAGGTAAAAAACATGGGTTGGTTTGACGATGTATATCTCATCAACAAGAAGCAGAACGAGTGGCAAATTATATGTAATTGAGAATAAAAAGGATCTACTGAAGCATTCCAAAAATAAAATATCCATATTTCTTACATTTGACCTCGCGACCTCATGAACTCGTGACCTCGTGACCTCCTGTGACCCCTTGCCCACTAAGATTGATAAATTTGACGACGGAAATAAAAGTGGGCATGATTTCGCTGATAAAAAAATAAATAAATAAAAATGCTTTCTTCTCATAAATATCCGATATGGCCGTCTGCTCTTAATGACTTTTTGCGATTTTGCGTTTTCCGGGTAGGACGGATTTCATGTAAGCTTTCTTCCATCGGAAAGCTACACGAGGTAGAACAATGACATACAGACATATGACTGCATAAAGTTTTCCTAAGAAAAACATTAATACCTTTTTAATGTAGATCTAATTGTTTCCCTTAGAAACCATCACTAATTTTAAGGTCACTAATGACCCGTGGGTCATTCGTGGGTTTATTTATGTGTAGTGACGTAATTGTACTTCGGAACAGTTGACATGTATTGAATAACACCAAACGTGGAAAGAACGCATCCCGATCCCCTATTAAATCAGGCTGCATTACCTACATATTAAATCTGGTGAGGTAGGTAGGTACACACCTATATCAAACATGAGGATCACTTTGTGTCGGCGATCAAGTGTTAGGCAGGATTATCATTTTGTGCTAAAGAAAATGCATTGCGTCTCTGTGGACTGCTGATGATTATGTGTTAAATGCAAATAAAAGCCGAGATGTTTCTCTGGCGTATGTCCTCCCTCCCACCCCATCCGTACTTCGTACATATATCCGTACTCCCCATCCGTACATAGCTCAATACTCACCAGCCTGGTGGCGGTTCTGAGGGAGATATAGGCGCCGGTGTTAATGACGGCAGACAACAGAGGGGTTGACATGGGGAGGAAACGATAACAGGCTTGGCAGAGCCGGAGCAGTGTACGACTCAGTTTAGGAAATCACCTGGTGGAAAGAAGACGTGATGATTTTTTTCGACGTGCATAAACGCTACAAGCAATGGTGGTAGTCAATGTGTCGATACTTATCGTCACCATACAAAGCGAATAACAAAAGATGTTGCTGAAGTTTCGGTAAGCCTCATTAAAAACGTGAGCCATCCCCGCATTGCCAGAAGTGTGGTTTTGTGTGTGAAATTTCCAAGTTGACATTTTTTTCGAAATATGTTCTTTTTTAATATTTCCGATTTTTTCACGATTTTTGCTTTCAAAATCAGCGTCAGAAATAAAAAGAATACAACGAAGGGAAATTTGATGCAAGTAAAGTCTACACCTCTGACGGGCTTAGAAGAACAAAACATGCCAACGCAAAATTCATCTTGCAGAAATGTTTGAACCCATAATTGACTTTCTCTCAAAGAAAATATGTTCCGTTGGCTGCTGGTTATCTGAACCTGTTGAGAAGTCTCGGAAGTATGCCATATTCAAAGTCCTACACTTTTCTGAATGCACATCCAATTTCAAAATTTACTCGTTAAAAACCTCTTACAGATTAAAAAATATATATCATAGACCAAAGCGATGCACCAGGACGAGTTCTTTCAGATGCCGTCTTAAAATCGTCCGTCAATTGATATTTACTATCTCAAGAAGCCAATTCTCGAAATCTAAACCGTTTGACCCGCTTTTATTATCAGATTTGATGCTCTACTAGGCGTTACAGTTACCAGAAATCACAGAAAACGGCCTGAAACCGCCCTATTTTACTCATCACGCACAACTACAAGACTTAAAATTTGCCAATTTTTCGCGGCATTTCCGACAACATTTTGACAATTCCTGAAGTGCCCACGGCCCCAGATTCAATGCACACTCCAAAAATTCCGTTTGGGTGAACTTCGAAATCGACGCCGTTTGCACCGATTTGGTTATCAAAGCCAGATCGACGCCGTTTGAACTGCCTTTGTTTGCCTAACAAATGTACCATTGTGTAGTAGTGTCCCATGCCCAATGTCCACATACGCAGTGTCCGAAGAACGTGAATAATGAAGTCACATGAAGGTTATGAAACTGATGTTTCCGGGCACAGCTTACGTGCGACGTGACGGCAAAGATTGGCTTGCAATAGGTGTTCGACTGCGCATCCACGTAAATGATGCTCTGCAGGTGGAAATAAAGCATAATTGTACTTCTTGTGATGATAGCATGGTCGAATATGGTCAGACTACATTGTTGTCATGCTTGATGGCATTCATAAGGGGAAAGTGAGGTTAGTTGAGCATCCAGGTAAGTTGAGCCACCCCATTATCTAACGTCCTATAATGTTATGAGAACTTACAAGCCGCCTGCCGACACTTGGAATGTAAGTCTTCATTTTTGGTTGGACGGGGGCCAGCGAGCGGAAGGTACCCTGTTAGCCTTGAACAAAAACGTGTTTTTAAGGTTTGGAGCAACTTTTCCTTCACTTGGAAATATTCCTTTTTTCCTCAATTCGTAACAGAAAGGCTCCGGAGCATGACACACGATTGTGGGTATGTGACTTATCTTTAAATCTGACCAGGCAACTTTGGTGTGGGATGATCAGGAGGTGGGCAGCCATAATTTATTTCAGATGAGGTAGGTGTGAGGCTAGTTGAGCAATCGCGACCGGGGTAGGATGAGCCGCGGTTGACCAGTGATCTATTAAGGTGCTGCACGTTGCTAATGTTTTTTCCATGAAACATCAAATATATTGGCATACAACTGTTGTTCAGCCTATTGACGTTGAGCAGGTTGTTGTGCTATTAGTTATGATGTGACAATGCTAGATGAAAAAGCAGCGAAAATCTAGTTCGAAATATATTGCGTGGCATTTTCTTATTGTTTCATGCCTTTCCACCAGAACGCGTTAGGTGACAACATGTGACGATACAGAGCGTGCAACACTAAAGTCCCACTTCCCAGTAGACGTCACAGCATTTGTTTACATAAATAAGGCTTGTGATCAACTTATCCATCACCACGATCAACTTACCCCACGTGTGGGGTAAGTTAAAACAAGGGCGATACGTCAGAACAACTCAAAATATCACTGACTTATAATTGCTTGACAAATATTTGTATGAGGCTCATTTGTGCCCAAAAGATCACTCTTTCAGAATATGGGCACACATAATGAATCTGCCTTACCACATTTGCTCAGCTTAATTCGACTTCCCCACGTGTTGTAGGTAACCACTAGATGTTCTGAAGTAAAATTACGCGTTACACGGAAATTGTCTACCACACTATGGTGATCATAAAATGTTCAAGCCTTGCTAAGGAAACTACAGGAGCAGCATTGGAGGGTTTCAAATGTGTAAGTTGGAAAAACAAGTTCCCATCATCTGACATTTATTTCGTCGTTCTATCCCAGCGTTGTTATAGTGTACACTGCTTAGCGTAGCGCAGTAAAGTGCACTAGTGTGCAATATGCAGGGAGTGCCCGAAACGTGAACAATGAAACAACAAGAAGCTTGTAAATATGTTTATGTTTTCGGGGATATGCTATGTATGCTGTAACAAACAAAAAACGCGTGTGTTTGCATTACGATAGGGTTTCGACTGTTCGTCCATGTAAATGATGCCTTCAGATAGAATGAAGGCATGATGATACTTCTTGTTGTGAGGCTAGCAAGGTGGTCAAGCAAGGCTAGCAACATGGTCAGATATTTAGATTACCAGACCACCAGATGTTCCGAAGTAATATTACGTCGTCACACGAAGATAAACTTATGAATGACGTATCGGTAATGAGTGACCTTGAACTTTGTGAACTTTAGTAAAGCAAACTATAAGACTTACATCTCTAAGTTTAATTTTTTTGTTTTGTTTAGCAAACATATTTATATCGCCCGCTATTATTTCATTGTTTGATCCCCGTAGTAGTCCAATGGGAGAAAGCTTACTCGAAATCCGTCCGTTCCGAAAATCGTAAAATAATAGAAAGCCATGGAGAACGGACGCCTATATGAGATATTTAAATCAAAGCGCTTTTAATTTTTTATATGCCAGCCAAATCATGCCCGTTTGATTGCTGCCGTCCAATTTATAAATTTAAATGGGATAGGAATCACAGAAGGTCACGAGGTTACGGTGGCATGGCGTTACAAGGTCACATGTGAGAAATGTTGATATTTTATTAAGGATGTATTTTCTTTAATCATTTTTCTTCTCCAAGATGCATAGTACGTCACACTTCCTCTTCATTATCGATGAGATATCTATCGTCAAAGATACCCTTGTTGTATGACCTCAAAATAATGCCGGAGGCTATAATTCCGAAACCATTGAACCAATCGGGCTAAAATTTATTCTGGCGTGTTCGGAGCATACGAACACCCTGTAAGCAAATTTTGGTTCAAGTACAAATTTAGCGAGTGCAAAATTTGAAAATATTTGGTCGGTCTTCGTGGAACGCGCCAATACTGGAGGCCAAATGGGCGTTCTGGCGTAACTATATCGGAGGCCGCAACTCATCCACTCTCTCGGCCGAGGTGTGGGCTCGCATCAAGAAAGTCGGTGCCAAGTCTCCCCCACTCCCTTGCCCGTCCTTCGGTTGGGCGGTCGTGATGTACTTCAGCCATCTGAAGTTGCGAACGACATTCGTCGAGCTTTGTCGAAACGGTTCCTTGCTGGCAACGTAGATCCGGAGTTTCTGCGGTATCGCTCTCGGAGTGAGAAAGTTAGCATAGATTTCACGACATCAGAAAGATTGGCTTACAACGAGCCCTTCTCCAAGGCTGAGCTGTCTTCCGCACTTCATGACCTGCGAAACGTGTCCGAAAGTCATGACAGGATCCACAATGAAATGTTGCGGCATTTGCAGCCATGTGTCCAGGACGTTTTATGAACAACTTTCAACTCTATGTGGGCAGAAGGTCACTTTCCCGAAGCCTGGCAAGAGGCTACGATTATGCCACTGGTAAAGCCGAGAAGTGGACAGGATCCAGTACACTACTGCCCATTTCTCTGACATCCTCTCTCTGCAAGTTGCTGGAAAGAATAGTGAGCACCCTTTTAGGATGGTATCTAGTAGTAGATAGGAACATTTTAACAAACACTCAGTGCGTCTTTAGGAAGAATCGCTGCACTGTAGACTATCTTGTACCACCTGACACTGACATTCGTTCTGCTTTTGCGAAGAAACGGTACCTCGATGCAATGTTTTTATATAAAGAGCGCCTTTGACATAGCGTGGCGACACAGCATCATTTTGCAAGTGTGTGAATGCGACCCTCGCGGTCCAATGCCCACATGTATCAAAAACTCTTATCAGATCGCCGGTTCCGTGTCACTGCCTATCAAGCGGAGCTTCGCCGCCGCTGAAGTCTGTCTGGAGCGTACCACACTGTCCGGCGAGCCGAGCATGAGGCGGGTCTGCGCCGCCGCTGAAGTCTGTCTGCAGCGTGCCGCACAGTCCGGCGAACCGAGCATGAGGCCTTCGTCGCCACTCGACCAGCAGAAATGACACTTGAGGCCGGCGGACGGCGCGTTAGTTCACATCTCGAGTCACGACAGGTCGGCTCGGTGGCGGTCGTGTCCGCTGATGACCGTCCCCCAGAGACTGGGCCGGCTGGGGCGGCGGTCTCCGCTAACGACCGTCCCCCAGAGACTGGGCCGGCGGTATCCGCTGTCGATCATCCGTCAGAGACTGGACCAGTTTGGGTGGCGGTGTCCGCTGTCGACCATCTGTGAGAGACTGAATCAGCTGAGACTGTGGTGACTGAGAGGCTTTCGAGGACGCTTGCGGTTGTGGTTGATGGTCGCCAGCCATGGACATCTCTTCGAGAAGCGAGTCAAAAATATACCTGAGCAGCTCTGACTAGTCTTGCTGACGGCCTGCCTCGAACCAGAGCGGTCGTGTGGTGCGTGTGAAGGCGGCCGGGGAGAAGGCGGGCCGCTCCGAGAAGGCCAAGAACGCCAACACCCTCTGTAGCGCCGTCAGGTGGCGCTGGCACGGACTGGGCCGTGACGTCATCACTTCATGGCGGAACTGCTCTGAGTGGAGGTGCGCCTGCGGTACAGCGTTCATGCAGCACGTGTTGCCGAGGCTGTTGAGACTGCGCCATGGCATGGCGGTTGCGACACGACGATGTGGCTGACATCTGAGCCGATGTCGAGGTCGGGGCCGAGATCAGGATCCGAGACTGAGTCGGAGGGGTGAGACCAAGCGACTGCTTGCAGCGGACAATGCTGATAGGCATTAGGTGCATTGCGCATCATGCTTTTTTGCTGCAGCCTGAAATTGCATTGAAATGCGTCATGCAATGTGATATAATCATGTTGCAAATTAAATATGAGAACTATAAAGAATGTATTCGATTGCGTAACAATAACTTCGACTAGAAAATTATTTTTGATTAGTTCAAAACGTCGCCGGATATATGACTAGTTTTGAAACCGCTTTATAGAAACAGACTGATGGTGGCAAACGAATAATGCGAAACGAATACGAACAATATATATAAATATATATATATATATATATATATATATATATATATATATATATATATATATATATATATATATATATATAGATACTATATATATATATACGGATATATATATATATATATATATATATATATATATATATATATATATATATAATATATATATATATATACGGATATATATATATATATATATATATATATATATATATATATATATACATATATATATATATATATATATATATATGATATATATATATATATATATATATATATATATATATATATATATATATATATATATATATGGCACAATCACGATATATTCCCCATTATCTAGCATCCCACGGTAATTGCAGATAGAGCATGGGTATTGTTAAAAAATATTATATCTATTCGATATTCCATCTATGGAATATCGAATAGATATAATATTTTCCGTTGGAAAAAAAGTCGTCGGAAAACAAATCGGAGTCGTTGGAATATTAGCTATAGTTAATATTCCAACGCTCCGATGAGTTAACCAGGATTAATCAGCCACACCAGAAAGAGGTAGGCGAGAAAACTAATAATACAGACGGGGTAATAAATGGGTAAGCTGATCTGGACGTAACGTGAATAAATTGAGACGGAAGGATATGACATGGCTGACCTGGGGAAGTTACTAGAACGGATCAGGGCGATACTGTTCGGCTTGTATGAGTGCCTGCTGCGACTTCGCTCGTTGGCCGTCGCTTGTGGTAATCCCACTGCAAGGTGGGTACTCCAGACCCCGCACGGCCGGAAGCTAATTGTGTCAGGCCAGAAGACAGCGCTGTGCCGACCACATCGTAAGCAGAAACCGGCGACGCCGAGACCGGCCTGCCGACGCCGACTCGCCTGGCTGCATGGCTCGTCTAGTGTTTCTCGATACCGCGCGGCAATGCGCTGGTGGTCGCTGGTAGTCGCGAGTAGTCGCGAGTAGTCGCGAGCAGACTGCGCTGGCAGTCGCGAGCAGACGAAGCGCAAGCTGCCGGCGATGCATTAGGTGCCTTTCCAGCCCATCCTGGGTCATTTGGTGTCCGCGGACAGCGCCAAAAATACGACCCGACGCAATGATTCACTACGTGCAATTGCCAGCGGAAGGCTTCCGTCGAGTTCGGCCCACGTCGGACAGCTGAATACGCGCGCGGCGGGACTTTGATAGCCTCGTCGGGAGTGTGGCAGCTCTGCCGACGTGATCAGCGCACTCAGCCCATCCTGGGACGATTGGGATGGGCGGCCCATCGAGTCGCGCGCCGGCTTGAAAGGGACGCCGCTGCTGTCGCCACAGCACCGGAGACGTGCTCAGGCGACGGTGGAAGCTCCAACCACCTCCAGACCCTAACAGGCCGGCGAGAATCGACAGAAGACAAAATATCGCGGCAAGCTATGGGCTTGCTGAGGTTCGTGTGTCCCTGTGACGGCTCGCCGTTGTGGCGGAGAGGTGGAGGTGCGTCGGCTACTTTAGAGCTCACAGTCCGCCTCGATGTGGCCGTTGGTTGGCACTTGGAGCGCTCGTCATAAACTGACCGACCGAATAATCGTCAGCGTCAACTGGCTCGTGGCGGCACCTGACGAACTAGCTGCCTCGCAGCTGCCAATAGATCCTCCCGACCGACACGTCAGAGGTGAACCTGAACTGGTGGGCAGAGCGGGCCGGTCGGATTACCGACACGGACAAGACAGAATGGCAACACCGAATGGCAAGGCCGAATGGCAGCAAACTGAGGTTAGAAGGAAGCTTGTTCACAAGCGGAACGATGTGGGCGAAAAGATTAGGAGACGGACAATGGGGTCTGTGGAGATGGGGGATGCCAGATGCGGTGGTGATCGAAGTGAGGGGGCAGTGGTGGTGGACGCTGTCACAGCGGTGACGGATCTGGGACCGGCCGCAGCGATGGGTTGGGTCAGCGAGCGGGCCCTGATATCACCGATAGAGGGGGGCCGGATCATTGGATGCTCTGAGGACCGCTGCCGGCCAGGGAAGCGGGCCGGACCATTTGATGCTCTGAGGGCCGCTGCCGGCCGGGGGAGCGGGCCGGACCATTGGATGCTCTGAGGACCGCTGCCGGCCGGGGGAGCGGGCCGGACCATTGGATGCTCTGAGGGCCGCTGCCGGCCGAGGAATGACCGGTCTGGAGATGACGACTCGGCCAGGAGCGAGGCTGAGATCAGGCGATAGTGGGGATACTGGTTAACGCCACCAGCACTCAATGAGAGTGATATATAAGGGCCATGGGCGATGTTTGTTACCTCCATCAGGGCAAAAATAAAAGCTTTCTGGATGGTGAGGACAGCGTTGGTGAGTACAAGCAGAAGACAGAAACACAACGTATGGCGTCAACATGAAAAAGAAAGCATGGGGTATATGTGCGTGAAAAGGAGTGGTGGGTCACTACGAAGTCTATTACACCCGTCTTACTCGGTTGGGTTCAACAGACGTTGACCCTGCCTAATCAAATAAAAGTCGGTGCTGAGCATAACTGACCAGATAAGTGGTGGGGTCTCGGTACCTGGCCAGGTCAGCGGCCGGGGCTTGGTAGCGGGTCGGGACAGCGGAAGGGGCTCGGTAAAGGGTCGGGACAGCGGCAGGGGCTCGGTCACTGGCTGGGTCAGCGGCAGGGGCTCTGTAACGGGCCGGGACAGCGGCAGGGGCTCGGTCACTGGCTGGGTCAGCGGCAGGGGCTCGGTCACTGGCTGGGTCAGCGGCAGGGGCTCGGTCACTGGCTGGGTCAGCGGCAGGGGCTCTGTAACGGGCCGGGTCAGCGGCAGGGGCTCGGTCACTGGCTGGGACAGCGGCAGGGGCTCGGTCACTGGCTGGGTCAGCGGCAGGGGCTCGGTCACTGGCTGGGTCAGCGGCAGGGGCTCTGTAACGGGCCGGGTCAGCGGCAGGGGCTCGGTCACTGGCTGGGACAGCGGCAGGGGCTCGGTCACTGGCTGGGTCAGCGGCAGGGGCTCTGTAACGGGCCGGGACAGCGGCAGGGGCTCGGTCACTGGCTGGGTCAGCAGCAGGGGCTCTGTAACGGGCCGGGTCAGCGGCAGGGGCTCGGTCACTGGCTGGGACAGCGGCAGGGGCTCGGTCACTGGCTGGGTCAGCGACAGGGGCTCGGTCACTGGCTGGGACAGCGGCAGGGGCTCGGTCACTGGCTGGGTCAGCGGCAGGGGCTCGGTCACTGGCTGGGACAGCGGCAGGGGCTCTGTAACTGGCTGGGTCAGCGGCAGGGGCTCTGTAACGGGCCGGGTCAGCGGTGCCACTGAAGTTCACAGGCGGCAGCGGTCGGTGTCGTCTGTGAGGCGATAATTAGCTGTCGGGGGACAAGGCGACATGGTTTAGGAGACCGCTATGCGACGGCTCACGTGTCGGTAATGGCGTCTGCTCTGCAGCCAGCAGAGTGCCGGCCGCAGTAGAAAGGCTGCAGTGTAACTGGTGCAGTTGTAAAGGAGTGGTTCTGCTACACTGCCCACGATGTGGTGGCGTGCAGAGGTGATGCAGTTGTAATACAATGTAATGTAATGAGTATGAGTAAGAAGTGGTGTAGTGGTGATGCAACGGTGATATAAATGATTATATAGTTGTGATGCAGTGGTGACATAAGTGATTATGTAGTGGTGATGCAGTGGTGATATAAGTGATTATGTAGTGGGGATGCAGTGGCGCTGTAATGGTGACGTAGTGGTGACGTAGTAGTGATGCCAGTGACCCATCACCATTTACCCTTTTTTACGCATGCGTGCTACTTTAATTATATATATATATATATATATATATATATATATATATATATATATATATATATATCTGTCTCTGGATCTGTTTCTGTCTCTGTATCATACAAATGAATAGAAATAAAGTATGCATAATATATATTCGATATTGTAAAAATAGATTTAAAAACCTAGAAATTAATTAGATAGAAAAAGAGAAATAAAAAAGGAGAAGATAAATAACATAGAAAAATGGAAATGTAAATCCAAAAAAGATCAATGCAGTGGTACTCAACAATGCGGATTGCATCAACACTGCTGATGCAGTGTTGATGCAATCGTGATACAATGGCTTGATGCAGTGGTATTGCTACCGCAGGGGTCCAAAAATATGTCCACTTCTCCCCGAGCGTGGGAGACAAAGGAGCTCGTTACTAAGCCGAGCAGATGAGAAGCAGTGACGATACACCATGGAAACATATGCTGTGTTTGCGATAGCCAAAGCGATCCACTATGCTACTCTAATAACAAACAATTTTAGTGTCAGCCAACCTCCATGTTTTTCTGTGGCGGGTAACCATGTTTTTCTGTGGCGGGTAACCATGCTGTAAGTCCATACCACATCCAATAATGCCTGGAGACAATTCAGATGCAATTATTTTAGAGTCTGACTCAGCCGTTTTCGGCCTCTGCTTGGGATTTACGCAGATTGACTGCTTCGGTATGGTCCAAGCTATAGGACCTGAGCTGCCGAGTCATTAATGATAAGGAGCGCACCTCATCATGGCTGGGGATACCGCATGGGTCGGAGATTGAGGAGATGCGGACTCCTATTGGTTTGGTACCCTGCTAATGTCAGTTTCTATTTTCCTTATTTAATCTGAAAATTTCGGATCCGGAACCCCAAGTTTTGTGAGACGTATCCAGCCTTGACTGTAGTTGCCAGCAGTCATCGTAAATAAGTGCTTCGGTGGCTGCATACGTGTCAGGGCAGCTGCCGGGCTGTCAGTTCCCCAGTCTGGCAGTTCTGGCCAATTCCCCACCGTGCCTGGCACTCCCCAGACGTACCTGGAGCTCCCTGGCCACTTCCCAGCCACCAACGGTGCTCCTCGGTCGGCACTCACGCTTTCCAACTCTAACTGGCCTTCCCAAGCCGTGACTGAGGCTCCTCAGCCGTAACTAAGCACCCCCCCCAGCAGTGGCTGAGGATCCCCAGCAGTAACTGAGGAACTCCAGCCGTGACTAAGGATTCCCAGCAGTGATTGAGGCTTCCCAGCCGTGATTGGAGCTCCCTAGAAGCGAGGAGCGCTCCCCAGCAGTGACGAGTGCTCCTCAGCAGGAATCAGCGCCCCATAGCTATCAGTAAGTTACTTTCTTGCCGTAGTTGGCATTCCCGAGTCGCAACTGGCGTTTCCGGGTCGCAACTAGCGTTCTCGAGAAGCAACTTTTGTTCCCGGGTCGTAACTCTGACGCTCTCAAGTCGTAGCTGGCACCACAGCAGTATTTGGCGCTCCAGGATTGTTGCAGTGTGTCGGGCAACATTCACAACTTCAGCATAGTATCTGCGCCGGGAGATACTTGGCGCGGACACTATGCTGAAGTACCCTGACAAAGTATCCGCCCTCCTCTTCGGAGGAGCAATACGATATCTACTCCTGCCATCCGGGAGGAATGCGATAGCGACTCATCAGGCATATGTGGTGGCGATTGCTCTTATCGGGGGGACTATGAGATATTGACTCTCTACAGGGAGTATGCGATGATGAGCCCTCTCGATACGGGATACTTCACGGCTTATTCTCCGTCAGGGAATATGTGATGTGACTCTTCCCATCAGAGCACATGTGATGGCAACTCCTCCCATCAGAGCACGTATAATGACGACGCATCTCATTAGGGAATATGTAATGGCAACTCCTCCCATCAGAGCACGTATAATGACGACGCATCTCATTAGGGAATATGTAATGGCAACTCCTCCCATCAGAGCACGTATAATGACGACGCATCTCATCAGGGCACATGTGATGGCAACTCCTCCCATCAGAGCACGTATAATGACGACGCATCTCATTAGGGAATATGTAATGGCAACTCCTCCCATCAGAGCACGTATAATGACGACGCATCTCATTAGGGAATATGTAATGGCAACTCCTCCCATCAGAGCACGTATAATGACGACGCATCTCATCAGGGCACATGTGATGGCAACTCCTCCCATCAGAGCACGTATAATGACGACGCATCTCATCAGAGCACATGTGATGGCAACTCCTCCCATCAGAGCACGTATAATGACGACGCATCTCATCAGGGCACATGTGATGGCAACTCCTCCCATCAGAGCACGTATAATGACGACGCATCTCATTAGGGAATATGTAATGGCAACTCCTCCCATCAGAGCACGTATAATGACGACGCATCTCATTAGGGAATATGTAATGGCAACTCCTCCCATCAGAGCACGTATAATGACGACGCATCTCATCAGGGCACATGTGATGGCAACTCCTCCCATCAGAGCACGTATAATGACGACGCATCTCATCAGAGCACATGTGATGGCAACTCCTCCCATCAGAGCACGTATAATGACGACGCATCTCATCAGGGCACATGTGATGGCAACTCCTCCCATCAGAGGACGTATAATGACGACGCATCTCATTAGGGAATATGTAATGGCAACTCCTCCCATCAGAGCACGTATAATGACGACGCATCTCATTAGGGAATATGTAATGGCAACTCCTCCCATCAGAGCACGTATAATGACGACGCATCTCATTAGGGAATATGTAATGGCGAGTCGTCTCATCAGTCGGTACGGATGCCAATCGCTCTGACCAGGAGGCACGTGGCGGCGGAGGACATGCAGAGAGACCGCGGCCGGCGTCACATGAGAAGTCTCACACCGCGTACTGAGCTATTGGAGGCGCTGCTTTTTCTGCTCCTCGCTGACAAGTGTTGAGTGAAGAGATAAAGTGTGCTAACTATTACAGGCGCCGCTTTGTCTGCTCTTGGGTGGTATGTGCCAAGTGAAGGGAGGAAGTGTGCTAACTTGGGATGGGACGAGGGCTGTACAGTTTAGTGTGCTTTGTCAGGCAGCTCGGTGACCTACTTTTTGCGATAAACCTGTAAACTATGCATATACCATGCGAACAAACTCCACGTGGTTCTAGAACACGACGAAAATCACAGAATGTTTAGCAGTTGTAGAGACAAGCTTCCTCGTGCACAGCGACAACAAGAATAAGAGAAGTTCCATTTCTTCGTTGCAGTTTTCAAATTACTTCATGAATGATGCATAGATATAAGGCAGGGTCCCAGGAGCCGTACGCACCAGATAAAAATGACGTCGAAGGCATAGCTGTCTTTTATTACGTATTGTAGTGATATTCCAGGGAATAGCACGCACTCGCACAATAGTTCACAACAACATGCAATAGCACACATTAGCACCCATGTGCTGACGACTTAGCACATGACTTCTTCCAGCTTGAAATTCATGCCAAACTGGGCAGTCTTTTAAATGGGGAAATTGCATAGTAGCCTCTCGTAGCCAACTCTACATGTGAATATTTGTTGGGTGTAATTAATTAATTTCCAAGCACCAACTTCCTGGGCAAGTCTCTAGAGTTGAGCTTCACGCCGAACCCAATTTAGGATTTGTGGAATGATGACCAGTTATGGTTATCAAGCATGATTGTGGCGATATATTTTTCTACTTTTCGTGTTGTAGTCTAAACAATTCAACATTTAGCATCTCAGGATACTGCACACAATGGCATGGCAAATTTCCCGCTGTCTAATACTCAATACATGTCGTTAAAGGCGCATTCAGTCATCTCGTCAAAAGGCACACTCAGTCATTTCGTTCAAAGGGCTGGATCTGCATGTCGTCGTTTCGCTAATTTCGTTATGGGTAAAATCGCAACTTCAGGAGTTAACTTTTTCAAATTTGTGTATATATTATGCACTGCATAGCTTTAGACTCTTAATTTTAATAGGTAATGGAATATGCAGACAGCATGCAGAAATGAATGAGGTATCGCAAAATATAACTCAATACATTATATAGTTGAAACGCCGTATTGGAGGGTGTCGAGTGAGAATGCAAGATAATAGTTGTTCCACACTCTTATTCTGCATCTTACAATAGGCCGTTTAACACGCAAGGGTGTTTTTACGGTATGAAAATGCACAAGTAAACTTTCATACATCCCTTCGAAGAAGTCGGAACATCACGGTCTGTGTGACAGGAAAATTGTACACCAAAATTGGATACGAATGTTAATTCTTGAATTTTATTTCATTCTATCGGTGCATAATTTGTGCGAATTTATTGGTGAATATGGCAAGCTTCTTCGTATCTTTGTGCACCAAAAATGTGAGAGGAATGAAGAGGCAGCCATGGCACCTATGGGAAGATATCTGAGAACATCTACGAAGATTGCAGGGGCCAATCGAGATTAGGAAACGAACCTTCATAATTCGATGCTTTCCTGATATAGTAGTTGAAAATAAATGCATAAGTGGTCGTAGATGAGATGGTTCTCTCCCACTGGCCCTTACCATCTATCCGATCTGCATCACAAACAGTAGCGCAAACAGTAAAATATGCTTGGAAAGCCATAAGGCACCAAAATAGAATAGAATAGAATATAATAGAAATATAAAAATAGAATAGAAATATCATGAAAAATCACTCAGCAGTGATCGTGGTACGCAATGGAAGCTGAAAACTGCGTAAAAACTCAATACAACTGATTTGTAATCTTATCCGTTCCATCGCTGTGCGTAACCCTACCCCCCAGACATGAAGCAATGATGCGCGCCAGAGGCGTACGATCGTTCTCGTCGATTTCCAATTTCAAAAGCGCCCAATTATCTTAGTTTCATTCACAGGTTCATCCAAAAGGTCATTTTCACGCCATCGATACCTTTTAGCCCACCTTGTGAAGCACACTGAGAGACCATAAGACATTTATAAGTATTGCTTCTGGAAGAAACTTCTGAGACACGCTAGGCACATGATACTCGCTTCTGGTGGATTATTTCGATCAATACTAAATATTTGTAATTGATGACAACCACAGTAATGGTCATAGGGAGCCCCTCCGGGAAAATATCCCCCTCCCCCTCCCCCCTGAACGTTCCTGGATCCACTCCTGGTAGCCGTGATACCCGTCCTCTGGAGCAGGCTGGAGGGCATGCTGAGCCGCTGATCGGCAGTCAACTGTTGGCACTGGTGCATCAGCGAGGTCAACTGCTGGCACTGGTGCATCAGGAGGTCAACTGCTGGCACTGGTGCGTCAGCGAGGTCAACTGTTGGCACTGGTGCATCAGCGAGGTCAACTGTTGGCACTGGTGCATCAGCGAGGTCAACTGCTGGCACTGGTGCATCAGCGAGGAACCAGACGCGTGGCCGCTGACCTGTCGGATGCGGTGACCCTCGAGGCCGGAGCGGCTGAGGTTGGTGATGCTGGTCGCTGTGACGCAGTGACTGGTGTATCGCATCGGGAAGCCACCGGCCGTGCTGAGCACCGTCATTCAGCAGCCCAGCGTGTTAGCACCGCCCGTCGGGAGGTCACTGGCCGCGCTGAGGTCACCGGCCGTGCTGAGGACCGTCATTCAGCAGCCCAGCGTGTTAGCACCGCCCGTCGGGAGGTCACTGGCCGCGCTGAGGTCACCGGCCGTGCTGAGGTCCGTCATTCAGCAGCCCAGCGTGTTAGCACCGCCCGTCGGGAGGTCACTGGCCGCGCTGAGGTCACCGGCCGTGCTGAGGTCCGTCATTCAGCAGCCCAGCGTGTTAGCACCGCCCGTCGGGAGGTCACTGGCCGCGCTGAGGTCACCGGCCGTGCTGAGCACCGTCATTCAGCAGCCCAGCGTGTTAGCACCGCCCGTCGGGAGGTCACTGGCCGCGCTGAGGTCACCGGCCGTGCTGAGGACCGTCATTCAGCAGCCCAGCGTGTTAGCACCGCCCGTCGGGAGGTCACTGGCCGCGCTGAGGTCACCGGCCGTGCTGAGGACCGTCATTCAGCAGCCCAGCGTGTTAGCACCGCCCGTCGGGAGGTCACTGGCCGCGCTGAGGTCACCGGCCGTGCTGAGGTCCGTCATTCAGCAGCCCAGCGTGTCAGCACCGCCCGTCGGGAGGTCACTGGCCGCGCTGAGGTCACCGGCCGTGCTGAGGACCGTCATTCAGCAGCCCAGCGTGTTAGCACCGCCCGTCGGGAGGTCACTGGCCGCGCTGAGGTCACCGGCCGTGCTGAGGACCGTCATTCAGCAGCCCAGCGTGTTAGCACCGCCCGTCGGGAGGTCACTGGCCGCGCTGAGGTCACCGGCCGTGCTGAGGTCCGTCATTCAGCAGCCCAGCGTGTTAGCACCGCCCGTCGGGAGGTCACTGGCCGCGCTGAGGTCACCGGCCGTGCTGAGGACCGTCATTCAGCAGCCCAGCGTGTTAGCACCGCCCGTCGGGAGGTCACTGGCCGCGCTGAGGTCACCGGCCGTGCTGAGGTCCGTCATTCAGCAGCCCAGCGTGTTAGCACCGCCCGTCGGGAGGTCACTGGCCGCGCTGAGGTCACCGGCCGTGCTGAGGTCCGTCATTCAGCAGCCCAGCGTGCACCGCCCGTCGGGAGGCCCCGGCCCGCGGGAGGTCACCGGCCGGGCTGAGGTCCGTCATTCAGCAGCCCAGCGTGTTAGCACCGCCCGTCGGGAGGTCACTGGCCGCGCTGAGGTCACCGGCCGTGCTGAGGTCCGTCATTCAGCAGCCCAGCGTGTTAGCACCGCCCGTCGGGAGGTCACTGGCCGCGCTGAGGTCACCGGCCGTGCTGAGGTCCGTCATTCAGCAGCCCAGCGTGTTAGCACCGCCCGTCGGGAGGTCACTGGCCGCGCTGAGGTCACCGGCCGTGCGAGGTCTCATTCAGCAGCCCAGTTTTTTAAACCCCCCGTCGGGAGGTTAGTGGCCGCGCTGAGGTCACCGGCCGCTGAGGACCGTCATTCAGCAGCCCAGCGTGTTAGCACCGCCCGTCGGGAGGTCACTGGCCGCGCTGAGGTCACCGGCCGTGCTGAGCACCGTCATTCAGCAGCCCAGCGTGTTAGCACCGCCCGTCGGGAGGTCACTGGCCGCGCTGAGGTCACCGGCCGTGCTGAGGTCCGTCATTCAGCAGCCCAGCGTGTTAGCACCGCCCGTCGGGAGGTCACTGGCCGCGCTGAGGTCACCGGCCGTGCTGAGGACCGTCATTCAGCAGCCCAGCGTGTTAGCACCGACAGCCCGCTTTTGGTACATACCAGAGCAGGTCGGTTGTGGTACATATCAGAGCAGGTCGGTTGTGATCGTCTTGTGAACCCCGCCGCAGCGAGTCCAGGCCAGGATACAGTATCGCCATGTATTGATTGATGCTGAGTACCAAGCATCCATTGGTCCCTGCTCCGCACAGTCCGTGCGGTGATTTTCATTCAGTTCATCTTTTTCTGGTGTACATATTCACGCGAGAACACGTCGACCGAGATAGTTAGGGAGCCAATCGTCGTTGTCCCCTGATGTTCGTGCCCCCTGCGACCAAGCACGTACATTATATGAAGCCAAGCTGTCTTTTACAAGCCTTTGGGTGACGATCGTGACACACAACACATGTCCCACATCTTCGAAGCCCTGTCTTTGTGAGGTCCTCGTGTCCCCTTCTACTCTTACGAACCGATTGTTGTCTGCTGTGTTGGTGGAGTCCTGGCGGCCAATGTGGAGCTGGACCATATCTAGGATTGTTGTCGGCTGTGTTGGTGGAGTCCTGGCGGCGAATGTGGAGCTGGACCATATATAGGATTGTTGTCGGCTGTGTTGGTGGAGTCCTGGCGGCGAATGTGGAGCTGGACCATATCTAGGATTGTTGTCGGCTGTGTTGGTGGAGTCCTGGCGGCGAATGTGGAGCTGGACCATATCTAGGATTGTTGTCGGCTGTGTTGGTGGAGTCCTGGCGGCCAATGTGGAGCTGGACCATATCTAGGATTGTTGTCGGCTGTGTTGGTGGAGTCCTGGCGGCCAATGTGGAGCTCGACCATATCTAGGATTGTTGTCGGCTGTGTTGGTGGAGTCCTGGCGGCCAATGTGGAGCTCGACCATATCTAGGATTGTTGTCGGCTGTGTTGGTGGAGTCCTGGCGGCGAATGTGGAGCTGGACCATATCTAGGATTGTTGTCGGCTGTGTTGGTGGAGTCCTGGCGGCGAATGTGCAGCTGGACCATATCTAGGATTGTTGTCGGCTGTGTTGGTGGAGTCCTGGCGGCGAATGTGGAGCTGGACCATATCTAACCGATTGTTGTCGGCCGTGTTGGTGGAGTCCTGGCGGCGAACGTGGAGCTGGACCATATCTAGGATTGTTGTCGGCCGTGTTGGTGGAGTCCTGGCGGCGAATGTGGAGCTGGACCATATCTAGGATTGTTGTCGGCTGTGTTGGTGGAGTCCTGGCGGCCAATGTGGAGCTGGACCATATCTAGGATTGTCGTCGGCTGTGTTGGTGGAGTCCTGGCGGCCAATGTGGAGCTGGACCATATCTAGGATTGTTGTCGGCTGTGTTGGTGGAGTCCTGGCGGCCAATGTGGAGCTGGACCATATCTAGGATTGTCGTCGGCTGTGTTGGTGGAGTCCTGGCGGCCAATGTGGAGCTGGACCATATCTAGGATTGTTGTCGGCTGTGTTGGTGGAGTCCTGGCGGCCAATGTGGAGCTGGACCATATCTAGGATTGTTGTCGGCTGTGTTGGTGGAGTCCTGGCGGCGAATGTGGAGCTGGACCATATCTAGGATTGTTGTCGGCTGTGTTGGTGTCGGCTGTGTCGGCTGTGTTGGCGGCCAATGTGGAGCTGGACCATATCTAGGATTGTTGTCGGCTGTGTTGGTGGAGTCCTGGCGGCCAATGTGGAGCTGGACCATATCTAGGCGACTGTAGCGCCTTGGTTTCATGCATTTCACCATGCATTTTATAAATTTATAAAATTGCTCCACTATTGTTTCTACATTCCCTTCGGTCACATTCCCCACACCCACGCGTCTTAAGAAGTCATTGAACAGCGCTGCCTTTCAAGTTGCTGAAATATCCAGAGGGTCTGATAGTGAAGTTGCGCCAAAAAGCGGAAAAAGTGATGTGCATGAAAAAGGCCAAGCAACGAGTTTTGACAAAAAGGTGCATGTCAGTACCAGAATCACGGGGAGCAGTCACCATTTCCCGATTCACCAAATACAAAATGAGCATTAGGCTCTCAGCAAGGGTCAAAATCAAAGACATAGTCAAGAAAGAGGTCCGCAACGTGAACGAAAAAAGCATAGTCTACAAAATTCCTTGCGCAGGAGGATGTGGAAAAAGTTACTATGAGGAAACGGGGCGGGGGATAGTGGCTAGAATTGGGGAACATCGTTCAGACCTCAGATACCATAGACTTTCTAATGCTATGGTGGTGCATGCCGATGAAGAAGACCATCTCCCAAATTGGAAAGGAGCATCTGTTCTTAGTGGTGGACTTGGGAAGAGGTGTCGGAAGACGGTGGAATCCGCGTATATTGCCACACGTGAGAATAGCAATGGTGTTTCTGGTAGTTTCAAAATTGCAAGTGTTGTAGCGGAACTGATTGTGGAACATGTTGAAAAAGGATAGGTTAAACATCACTGTCGTACTTATTTGGTCGTTTCAAATGTACTGTTTTCACTGTCTGGTTCATTCGGTGTCAACGCATGCGAAGTGCTGTATTATTGATGTCTCGTGACCTGTGTTTGAAGTGGGAAGAAAGAGAGGGGGAAAAGGAAAGGAAAAAAAGAAGAGGAGAAAGAAAAAAGAACAAAAAAGACAAGTGCTAAATATTCCCATGCCTGTAAATTGTCCATAGCTTGAGAAAGGCGTGAGCCGAAACGTTGTTAATAAAGTTATGCTCCCATTGCTCTGTGTTTTCACAATTTGTCCTTCCATCTTACCTAGTACAAATATATATATGTATATATATATATATATATATATATATATATATATATATATATATATATATATATATATATATATATATATGTTACGAGTACAGTCAGAGATGCGCCTTATGCGGAACTTAAAGCCGCGACTACAACAATACATCTGAGCACAACTATTAGACCTTAGAGTCTGTACCGTTTCAAGCAACAGTCAGAATGGGCATGGTCATGCATGGCCGTGCAGGTATATTTTCGTTGTTGCATATAATCAACTAAATTCACCCCACGTAGTTGGCGACCACGTCACGCACGTCCTCGGCCACGTGACATACGTGAGCATTGGCAGCTGCAGCTGCAGCTATGGACCGGTGTGGAGTCCATGACTGGCTTTTGCGAACCCGTGAGACAGCAGACAGGGGACAAACAGCGGCACACGGCAATATCGCCGGCACCACAGCGGGCCATAAGACAGCAGACAGGCCACACACAGCGGCAGCACGGCAATATCGCCGGCACCACAGCGGGCCATAAGACAGCAGACAGGCCACAAACAGCGGCAGCACGGCAATATCGCCGGCACCACAGCGGGCCATAAGACAGCAGACAGGCCACAAACAGCGGCACACGGCAATATCGCCGGCACCACAGCGGGCCATAAGACAGCAGACAGGCCACAAACAGCGGCACACGGCAATATCGCCGGCACCACAGCGGGCCATAAGACAGCAGACAGGCCACACACAGCGGCACACGGCAATATCTCCGGCACCACAGCGGGCCATAAGACAGCAACAGGCCACAAAAGCGCACAGGCAATATCGCCGGCACCACAGCGGCCATAAGACAGCAGACAGGCCACACACAGCGGCACACGGCAATATCACCGGCACCACACGGGCCAAAGACAGCAGACAGGCCACAAACAGCGGCAGCACGGCAATATCACCGGCACCACAGCGGGCCATAAGACAGCAGACAGGCCACAAACAGCGGCACACGGCAATATCGCCGGCACCACAGCGGGCCATAAGACAGCAGACAGGCCACACACAGCGGCAGCACGGCAATATCACCGGCACCACAGCGGGCCATAAGACAGCAGACAGGCCACACACAGCGGCACACGGCAATATCGCCGGCACCACAGCGGGCCATAAGACAGCAGACAGGCCACAAACAGCGGCACACGGCAATATCGCCGGCACCACAGCGGGCCATAAGACAGCAGACAGGCCACACACGGCACACGGCAATATCACCGGCACCACAGCGGGCCATAAGACAGCAGACAGGAGACAAACAGCGGCACACGGCAATATCTCCGGCACCACAGCGGCCATAAGACAGCAGACAGGCCACAAACAGCGGCACACGGCAATATCGCCGGCACCACAGCGGCCAAAGACAGCAACAGGCCATAAACAGCGGCACACGGCAATATCGCCGGCACCACAGCGGGCCATAAGACAGCAGACAGGCCACACACAGCGGCACACGGCAATATCGCCGGCACCACAGCGGGCCATAAGACAGCAGACAGGCCACACACAGCGGCACACGGCAATATCGCCGGCACCACAGCGGGCCATAAGACAGCAGACAGGCCACAAACAGCGGCACACGGCAATATCGCCGGCACCACAGCGGGCCATAAGACAGCAGACAGGCCACAAACAGCGGCACACGGCAATATCGCCGGCACCACAGCGGGCCATAAGACAGCAGACAGGGACAAACAGCGGCACAGGCAATATCCCGGCACCACAGCGGGCCATAAGACAGCAGACAGGCCACAAACAGCGGCACACGGCAATATCGCCGGCACCACAGCGGCCATAAGACAGCAGACAGGAACAAACAGCGGCACACGGCAATATCTCCGGCACCACAGCGGGCCATAAGACAGCAGACAGGGGACAAACAGCGGCACACGGCAATATCGCCGGCACCACAGCGGGCCATAAGACAGCAGACAGGCCACAAACAGCGGCACACGGCAATATCGCCGGCACCACAGCGGGCCATAAGACAGCAGACAGGCCACAAACAGCGGCAGCACGGCAATATCGCCGGCACCACAGCGGGCCATAAGACAGCAGACAGGCCACAAACAGCGGCAGCACGGCAATATTACCAGCACGGCAGTGGGCCATAGTTCGCGCCAAACGACCTGTCGCCACGGCCGCTTGCCGCCAACAAGCCTGCCAGCATCTGGCCAATACCCAGTGGCTAATTAGCCACATCCCAAAACGGCTGAAAACTCGCCGGCACAGAACACTGCACTGAGTAGCGGTACAGTATAACAGAACACTGGACTGAGTAGCGGTACAGTATATCAGAGCACTGGACTGAGTGGCGGTACAGTATATCAGAACACTGGACTGAGTGGTGGTACAGTATATCAGAGCACTGGACTGAGTGGCGGTACAGTATATCAGAACACTGGACTGAGTGGCGGTACAGTATATCAGAACACTGCACTGAGTGGCGATACGTATATCAGAACACTGGACTGAGTGGCGGTACAGTATATCAGAACACTGCACTGAGTGACGGTACAGTCTATCAGAACACGCACATCGGCGGTACATAAGAACACGTACGTGCCACTGAGTGGCGGTACAGTATATCAGAACACTGGACTGAGTGGTGGTACAGTATATCAGAACACTGGACTGAGTGGCGGTACAGTATATCAGAACACTGGACTGAGTGGCGGTACAGTATATCAGAACACTGGACTGAGTGGCGGTACAGTATATCAGAACACTGGACTGAGTGGCGGTACAGTATATCAGAACACTGCACTGAGTGGCGGTACAGTCTATCAGAACACTGGACTGAGTGGCGGTACAGTATATCAGAACACTGGACTGAGTGGCGGTACAGCATATCAGAACACTGGACTGAGTGGCGGTACAGTATATCAGAACACTGCACTGAGTGGCGGCACAGTATGCAAGAACACTGGACTGAGTGGCGGTACAGTATATCAGAACACTGGACTGAGTGGCGGTACAGTATATCAGAACACTGCACTGAGTGGCGGTACAGTATGCCAGAACACTTGACTGAGTGGCGGTACAGTATATGAGAACGTTGGACTGAGTGGCGGTACAGTATATCAGAACACTGGACTGAGTGGCGGTACAGTATATCAGAACACTGCACTGAGTGGCGGTACAGTATATCAGAACACTGGACTGAGTGGCGGTCGTCGCAGGTGTCGCTGTGTGTCAAAGTGAATCGTCCTGATGGAATGTGTGCTGTGGTGCAGGTGACTTTTGTCGTGGACACACAAGCCCAGGTAGTCTTGTGTTCCGCAAGGTCAGCTTACCAGGCCATCGGACCCGGCCAGACAAGCCTGATATGGCTGGAAGGGGAGTGCCTGGTTTGAATTTGATTCTGAGGGAACACGTATGCACTGTTTGGAGATTCTGTAAAGCTTACCAGCAAGCCGTGTGTTCGCTATGAAGGACGGCTGAGTCCGACGGTGGTATATGTGGAAGGTATTCAGCTCAGTACCTCCATCCATGACGAGATCCCGGGTGGTGCCCTAAAGCCCCCACCCCATCCCACCCCTCCCGGCTGGTTCGGTGGGGGGGGGGATTGCGCCCTGGTTTGCTACCCTGCTACCTGCCATTTTTCCTATTCAATCTGAAAATGTCATGAAAATAACGACCTGGACCCCCTGGATTGGATCGACAGGCCGACGTTCTTCCAGGATCTATAAAAATATATCGGAGCTCGAAGGTATTTTCTTTCACTTCTTTACAAGCAACACCTTCGAGCTATGCTAAAGCTTCATAGCATTTCTGGGGGTTCTTGGGTGATGGTCTCGGAAACTTAGTAAAGAGCAACACAACGCTGGTGTGATAGCCACTGTATTGTGTCTTGTGTTTGAATGTATGGTGATGGTGTGGTATCGATGGTGGTATGATGATGGGATGGTATCGTTAGGATACAAATGGTGATGATGTGGTATAGATGGCGCCGAACCCATTGAAATACCCACGTCTGTATCTACCCATTTTGGTGTGCGTGTACCTTATCATAATTAATGCATCAAATAGGTTCACAAGTCGTATAAAATAATCATGGTACAAAATAGGTCACACTCACTGCATAATCCAACCCACATGTTGCCTTCACAAATCTCTTATCCATATATCACTCGAAATACCTTCAAAACCTGTAATATCTGTAACATACACAACAGGCATAGGTATGCCCGGTACACCGCTACCCACCCCTGAAAGCACATCAAGGCCAACAATACACATCCACTGGCCATGAGGCGCGTGCAATAGCACATATTTATCGATATGGGTTCAGTGGGCAGATATCCTGACGTGAAGGACAGCATGCACGCGAAAATGATAATTCCAGTGAACCAGAAAACGATGTCGACGGAACATCAATCTGTCGACATCGTTTTCTGACAAATGACAGGTGTCAGGGGCACTCATGGCGAGTGTAATGGCAATGCAAATAAAGTTGCCAAGCTGTCACTGACAACCGTGAGCACTCGGCTGACCTTACCGCCAAGCTGTCACTCACAACCGTGAGCACTCGGCTGAATTCACTAAGATGTCATTCGAGGACATTTTCACGTCACATGCATTAGGAAAATTAAGACATGCAAGGTGCCCACCACTATGAACGAATTTGTACCCTGCCAAACCCGCGGCAGCTCTTGCAGATGTCACATGGAGGTGCATTAATTAAGTCGTGTAGCAAAACTGGGTTATCTGCCACTGGTATCAGGGGAAAATATCGTATGTCACACGTGTGCATGACAAAGTCACGAACGTCTTCACCTCTGTGCGCCTGAGCACTGACACAAGTTTCTCAGGAACCCATGACAGATGTCTCACGGCACCCCGGTGGGTGTCTCGGGACACTCCTGGCGGATGTCTTTGGCACCCAATTGTGTGTTCATGGCACTCCATCGTGTGTCCATAGCACTCCATCGTGTGCCTGTGGCTCTCAATTTGGTGTCTGGGGCAGTGCCGACGGATTTATCTAGCACTCAATCGTGTGCCCGTGGCACTCCATTGCATATTCGTGGCACTCCATTGCATATTCGTGGCACTCCATTGCATATTCGTGGCACTCCATTGCATATTCGTGGCACTCCTTGCCAACGTACAGGCCACTCACCGTGTTGAGGCCATGGTGCGGCTGACGCTGGCAGACTGGGACTGGGACTGGGACTGGGACTGGGACTGGGACCAGCTGTCGAGACTCAGTCCATGTCGGGCGCGGCGGACACACGTGGCGACCAGCGCGCTGCCGCGGACACCAGCACCCTGCCTCCGACTCGGCGCACCTCGGAATGACCGTCGACCGCGGCCAGGCCGGCGGCCGGCATAGCTGAACCAAACCGCCCCGAGCAACAAGGGATGCAGCCAGCCGACTCTGGCCGGGGCAGGTCGACACCTCGGCCCACGGCAGTGACGGGTCACTGACAGAGCCGGGTAGAGTGGGGGGGGGGTCAGTGGTGGGACCGGGAGGGGTCACTGGTAGGACCGGGAGGGTGAAGGGTCAGTGGTAAGGATGGGAGGGGTGCGGGTCAGTGGTAGGACCGAGAGGGTGAAGGGTCAGTGGTAAGATGTAGCTGGTGAGGTGTCAGTCGTAAAGCCAGCAGAGATGAAAGGTCAGCTGTAGGACCGGGAGGGGTCAGGAGTCGGTTGGGTATTTCCCACTAAGGTATCTTACCACTAAGGTACCACTAAGGTAAGGCCAGGAGAGTGAAGGGTCAGTGGCAAGATGTAGAGGATGAGGGGTCAGTCGTAAAACTGGTAGGATGAAGGGTCAGCTCTAGGACCGGGAGGGTGAAGGGTCAGTGATAGGATCGAGAGGGGGAGTGGTCATTGGTGAGTCTGGTAGTAAGTGAAAGATCACCGGTACGACTAGAATGGATTGACAATTGGTGACATGGTTGTCGTTATGTAGATTTCTGGATGGTTCAAGCCAATCTAACTTCTCCTGAGCCACTCCAATACGGATTTGAAACATTCCAATGGTATTCAGGAAGAAAATAAGGACCATTAGAGCAACAGTGCACACTGCAAGCATGTCCAGAGTTTATTATCTGTCAATATTTTCTTGCTTCCGTGAATCCTGTACACTGTACTTGTATCTGGATCCTCTTATTTACTAACCCTCTAACTGGTGTGTTTTCCTATCATTACTAGGCTGGTGCATTCTCTAACATTGCTACGGCGATTGCTAATGGCGGTTACGCCCAATCCCAGAACGAATTCATTGTTGAGCTATCTCTGACAGCCAGACATGACGAGCAGGCGCATCTAATCATTCAGTTGTTCTTTTTTGCAAGCAGTGTGGTTCGACCAAAATAATGGAACGCTACCATTGTTTGGTATTTCGAGTACGAAAATCATGTCCAGCGGTGAAGTTAAGCTGTATCGATGAATGGAAAACATCGGCATGTGCCCAATTTATAATTTTTCCTAACTGACATACTTGCACATGGGGGCGATTCCAGGACAAATTGCCAAGGCATGTTCAACACCCCCCCCCCCTCTCCGATTTGGACTAAAATGGGTTCATAAGGTTACCAATGGCCCAGATTACGATTCTGAGATTTTGAAGCTTCTATGTCTCAAGTCTCAAGTTCTATGTCTCAAGTCTCTATGTCTCAATGTTTCAAGGGTCACGAGTTACAAGCAATCGAAATTTTGAGGTGAAGGAGAAAATGCATATGGAAATTAGTTTTGAAATTTTTGATGCTAGCAATTAGCCTATCAATCTTGTGCATCATTTGAAAGAGGAAGACCCATCCAAAGCAATACAAAGTTGTGATTTGATGCGGTCATCTGCAAGTTGCATCAACTCGTAACTATTATTGACCTCGTGACTTTTTGAAAGAGTTTGTATTTCTTTCTTTCTTCACCGAACATTACCTCATCAATTGTCTAATTGCTGGCGTCAATATTTCTTGTAAAGCTAACTTCATAACAGGTCACTGAGGTGAAATTTCAGAGCATGACCTGACCTCCAGACAGTGTTATTGTGCGTGACACTATGCACATAGCCGACACAGATGTTGTTTCAACGCTGTTCGTTCACAGAACACGATGATGATGGTCTTAAGTACGTCAGAGGTCAAAGTGACCACATCTGGGTGTGGTCTGACCTCGAAATAGTGACTGGGTGTGCATTGCATAATGCGACCGATATGGGTCTCATTTTAAAAGCACTCTTCTCATACACCAAGGTAGTCACAAGTGTAAGTGCATCAGAGGTCACGGAGGTCTCACAGGTGTCAATGACTTGATTTCAAAATGAAGGTGCACACGTGCATTATATGTACATTATATGTCGTACATATATTATTCGGATATATGTACGAAGTACGGATTGGGTGGGAGAGAGGCACGCACGAGACAAACACCTCTACTTATATTTGCCTTTAACACATAGTCATCAGCAGTCCACAGTGATGCAATGCTTTTTCTTCAGCACAAAATTATAAGCCTGCCTGACACTTCATCGCTGGAACAAAGTAACCCTCATGTTTGTTATAGGTACCTACGTACCTGATTCAATAGAGTCGTGTTGCGTTATTTCCACGTTTGATGTTATCAGTTGATATCAGTTCCATGTTGATACATATCAGTTGTTCCAAAGTACATTTGCGTCGCTATGCGCAAATAAACCCATGGGTGACCTATCGGTAACTATTGACCTTGAAATTCGTGATGGTTTTTAAGGGTAACTATAAGATCCACATTAAAAAGGTATGGATATTCTTTCCTTAGAAAACGTTTTCCAGTCATATTTCTGTATGTTATTGTTCAAACTCATGTAGCTTTCCAATGGAACAAAGCTTACACAAATCTCGTCCTACTCAGAAAACGCCAAATTGCAAAAAGTCATGAAGAACGTACAACCATTTCGGCTATTTATAAGAAGAACGCATGCTTTTTTATTTTGCTTGGTCAGCGAAATCATACTCACTTTTATTTCCGCCGGCAAATTTACCAATTTTGATGAGCTAGGGGTCACGGGCGGTCACGAGGTCACGAGTTCATGTGGTCAAATGTATGAAATACTGGCATTTTAGTTTAAGAATGTTTCAGACGATCTTTTTTCTTCTGAAATATCTATATATATATATATATATATATATATATATATATATATATATATATATATATATATATATATATAATTCGCAAACCCTTCCACTTCTTTCCCGAATATATTGATGAGGTATCCATCGTCAAACCAAACAATGTTATTTGACTTTAAAATAATGCGGGAGACTATAGCTCAAAACCCATTGGCCGAATGGAGCTGAAGATTGCACAGCCGTATTCTGAGCCACAGACTACCCTGTGATAAAATTTTGGTATCGATAAAAATTCATGGGGTGAAGTGCCATTGGTCGATCTGTCGTGGAACGCACCAACTGGCACCGTGGAAGCGGCTGTCGTGAGAGCTATCGATGGGCTGGGTTTTTTCTCCATCGCTGGAGCGACTGTAGCTGTTGGAGCAGCTGTGGTTAGGCCACTGGGACGGCTCTGGCTGCTTAGGCGGTCGTCATCGCCAAGATGGCTGTGACCACCAGGGCGGCCGCCGCTGCTGAGGTGGCGATGACTCACCTTTCCAGTCCTCGACAAAATGTATGACTCTCAAGAATATCCTATCTCGGAGGCTGACCCTCAGTGTAGGTCGCCCCGTCGCCAGTTCTCAAGAACTGTCTTAGCAGCCAGGGGGCCCTGATCCTCAGGTGCCCATCCTAAAGCTGATGAACATCTCAGTCCAGTCTTCTCTGGCTCTCACGGGCACCAATTTAGCAGTCAAAAGCCCTCTCCAACTTGTATGGGCCAGTCCCAGTCCTCGAAAACCTGTCTGGTTTTCAATGGAATCCTGCAGCTCCGAGACATACTTCACAATTTCTTGGAAACATCGCCAGCTACCGAAGCTTTCTTTATCTCTTCGGTGACTCTGTTCATGCCTCAATGTTCCTCCCAAACCTCACGAGAATCACAGTCAAGTCCGCTCTACCTCTCAGGGACCCTCCCCAGTCTTTCGGATGTCCTTGATAGCTTTTCGGGCCATCAAGGGCGTTCTAGCTCTAAAACTGGCTCTCTGCATGGGCTGCTCTCAGCTGTTGCCTTTTGTAGTGTTTTGTGGGATGGGGAAGGGACATGTGTCCCTTAATGTTGACTTTGCTCCCCCCCCCCCACACACACAATAATTTTAACTCTTAATGTAGGACCCTGTATCGGAACCCGTCCATTGCCTTCATGCAATGTGGCCCCTCCCCCTTCCCCATGTCGCAATAACTTTCAAATATCAACTATTGTGGCTCTCAGTATTCCTGACGGACATCGCTAGTCCCTAGGTCAGTATTCCTGACGGACATCGCTAGTCCCTAGGTCAGTATTCCTGACGGACATCGCTAGTCCCTAGGTCAGTATTCCTGACGGACATCGCTAGTCCCTAGGTCAGTATTCCTCACGGACATCGCTAGTCCCTAGGTCAGTATTCCTCACGGACATCGCTAGTCCCTAGGTCAGTATTCCTCACGGACATCGCTAGTCCCTAGGTCAGTATTCCTCACGGACATCGCTAGTCCCTAGGTCAGTATTCCTCACGGACATCGCTAGTCCCTAGGTCAGTATTCCTCACGGACATCGCTAGTCCCTAGGTCAGTATTCCTCACGGACATCGCTAGTCCCTAGGTCAGTATTCCTCACGGACATCGCTAGTCCCTAGGTCAGTATTCCTCACGGACATCGCTAGTCCCTAGGTCAGTATTCCTCACGGACATCGCTAGTCCCTAGGTCAGTATTCCTCACGGACATCGCTAGTCCCTAGGCCAGTATTCCTCACGGACATCGCTAGTCCCTAGGTCAGTATTCCTCACGGACATCGCTAGTCCCTAGGTCAGTATTCCTCACGGACATCGCTAGTCCCTAGGTCAGTATTCCTCACGGACATCGCTAGTCCCTAGGTCAGTATTCCTCACGGACATCGCTAGTCCCTAGGTCAGTATTCCTCACGGACATCGCTAGTCCCTAGGTCAGTATTCCTCACGGACATCGCTAGTCCCTAGGGACTCTCTTTGGATCTCAGGAGGGCATGCTCTTCTCATAGGGACCCCTTCCAAGTCTCTCGGACATCCCACACCAGTCCTCCCTAGCGCTCAGTGCCAATTTTCAATATCGGGGTCCCTCCCCAGCTGTTAGGGCAATTCCTAGTCCTTCACAGTTTTTCTAGCTCAAAAGGCTATCTAGCTCTGACGCTGGCCCTCGGTATTCCTCACAACCATCGTTAGCCTTAGGGTCACTCCTTAACTCTCAGAAGGCTCTGTTAGCGCTCAAGGGCCTTCTCAAGCTGCTAGGGACCCTTGCCAGTTATCGAGTGCTCTTGTGGCTTCAAGAACATTCTAACTCCGATGCTGGTCCTCGGTATTTCTCACCTCAATCGTCAGCCAACAAATATATTTTTGTTCACGCAAGGGGACCCTGTTCATCCATTGGGGCCGCTCTCAACCATAGAAGAATCCCAGTCCAGTCCTCTCTGACTCTGACCAGTTCTTTGTCATCCCTCATGGCCGTCTCCTGATTGCAGGAACCCATCATAGTTCTCAATAGTCCTGCCGAGCTCTCATTTCGGGGTTATTTCAGGTCTGAGATTGGCCCCCACTACTCCTCTTCAGCTTTTAGGGGTTCTGCTCAAATATTCCCTTTCAAAACCCATCAAGCATCCCAGCTTTATCTGACCCTCAGACACCCTGTTAACTCCTCAGCTGTTAGGGGTCATTCCAGCCGATACCGCTCTTTCCAGCTAGCATGGTCATCCCAGCTCTCGGGCTTGACGCCTCTTGTCTTCACGGTCCTTGCTAGTCCTTAGGGTGAACATCTTCAAGTCTCAAGGGACCTTTCCACACAAGCTATCAGATGCGTTTGGAATTGTATTCAGTGATAGGCGACCCCTCAGGGCGGTCGCCTGGAGGGCCCCATCGGACTCGCCAAAGGGCGGATGATCCTTTACCTCTTTGAAGCGGCACTGTTTTTAACGACCTGGCCCCTCTATGGATTAGAGGTCCTTTGCGTAGCACCGGAAACCCTCCGCTTCGGCTCGGATCGTCTTCGTAGCTTGGGGCCTCTTTATCGGCCTGAGCCCCACTGTTAGATCTGAGCTCCTATTCATCAGCGTGAGCCAAAGTTGATCCAATGGCCCTGCATCTTCGGCCCGGGGCCCCTTAGTCGGCTTAGCGACCCTCTTTCACGTCTCAGGACATTCTCTGTCCGGCCGGAGTCCCATCTTTCAAAAGCTCTAGCCTCCTATATTACGCAAAGAGCCCCCTGTACGGTTTCAGCCCCTATCAGCCCTGGGGTCCTCCCGTGACTATGGGTCCTCTCCGTCGGCGCAGGGGCCTTCCTTAGCGATCCAGGACCTCCTCTGCCAGGCCGGAGGCTCTCATCCATCAGCTTGGCCCGCCTTCATATGGCCAGTGGCCCTTGTACGGCTTGGGCCCCATCCGTCGACCCAAGGGTCCCTTTTGACGGCCAGAGGTCCTCTCCAGCAACTAGGACCCCCTCAGTAATTTCAAGGGCCCTCATTGACGACCCAGGGCCTTTTCCGGCGAGCCGGAGACTTATTTTCAAACGCTTGGGCCCTTCCAGCGATCTGGGGCCCCCTCCGTTGATCTAGAAGCCCTTCAAGTTAGTCCAGCGAAAGGTCCTCAACATCTTCCGAGGGCACTCGGCGTTAATTTAGGGCCTTGTTCATCGTCTCGGAACCTTTACCGTCAGACTGGGCCCTTTTGTCGGTTTCAGGACCCTTCACGTCGACCCAGGGAGCCCTTGCGTCAGTGCAGGGAGAGGGGGCCTTGGGTGGCTCTTGTGGGTCCTTCAAGGCGGTCGCCTGGGGGACCCCTCCGACCCTCCAGGGGGCGGCTGCCCCCTTCGCCCCCCCCCCCCCCCCCCCCTTGGTCACGCCATATTATGGTAGATTCATCTCATCCAAGCGTAGCTCACAATTGATTGGTGAGAGAAGAGTCCTTGGACCATCTGGCGCAAAGCGCTGCGCCAAATCGATAACACGTGTTATACGCATGGCAACCGCTTTTACAGCATTCTGTTCGTTAACATCTCTGAGTCCACAACCATCTCCGTAAAACCCGATAATTGGCATCCTTTGGAGGAAAGCGAGACTCCGCAGTATATGGCATACAACATGTTTATGTCGTGTCATTTATGCTGCACTTCATGAAATCGATCAACATCCTCTAGCAATATAAAATAGTAATACGTTGCAGACACATCATTATGTAAACCGTAACAGTTTGCCCTAATATGTATTATTAGCTGAATTTTAAGTATCACGGATTACTGTTGTGGATGCATAGTTGGAGCATACCCAGACTATGGCTCAATTGAAGACAAATGAGCTGCCAGCATTCCTCGGTATTCGGGACTGTACACTATTCGGGACTGTCATGATACATCATCCAGTGTCTGCTGGCATCGCACGAGCCGGAGCTACCTGCCCACGGGTGTCGTGTATAGTGACTCAATCGCCGGTCAAACTGCATTTCTGAAATGAGAACCATGTGCATCTAGCACTGGTGCGATGTCATAGAGTCATTGGAATGCTCCCGCGGCCCTGCACAGTGCTACAGATCACAGGTGTGCCGACACAGCCGCTGCCCGGCTGCTGGCAGATCACACAGAGCGGCCACTGGAGCGGGGCCAGGTGGTTTGTTCACTGCACAGACGTTATCAGTGTTCTGCTCCCATGCAGGTCACACAGAGCGGCCAGTACATCGGTCACAGAGCGGCCAGTACGTCGGCTGTCGGCGGCCAATACGTCGCTCACAGAGCGGCCAGTATGTTGACTGTCGGCGGCCAGTACGTCGGTCACAGAGCGGTCAGTATGCCGGCTGTCGGCGGCCAGTACGTCGGTCACAGAGCGGCCAGTATGTTGGCTGTCGGCGGCCAGTACGTCGGTCACAGAGCGACCAGTATGTTGGCTGTCGGCGGCCAGTACGTCGGTCACAGAGCGGCCAGTACATCGGTCACAGAACGGCCCGTACGTCGGCTCCGGCGGTCAGACGTCGGCTGTCGGCGGTGAGACGTCGCCTCCGGCGGTCAGACGTCGGATGTCGGTGGTCAGATGTCGGATGTCGGTGGTCAGACGTCGGATGTCGGCGGTCAGACGTCGGATGTCGGTGGTCAGACGTCGGATGTCGGCGGTCAGACGTCGGATGTCGGCGGTCAGACGTCGGATGTCGGCGGTCAGACGTCGGATGTCGGCGGTCAGACGTCGGATGTCGGCGGTCAGACGTCGGATGTCGGTGGTCAGACGTCGGCTCCGGCGGTCAGACGTCGGATGTCGGCGGTCAGACGTCGGATGTCGGCGGTCAGACGTCGTATGTCGGTGGTCAGACGTCGGATGTCGGCGGTCAGACGTCGGATGTCGGTGGTCAGACGTCGGCTCCGGCGGTCAGACGTCGGATGTCGGCGGTCAGACGTCGGATGTCGGTGGTCAGACATCGGATGTCGGTGGTCAGACGTCGGATGTCGGCGGTCAGACGTCGGATGTCGGCGGTCAGACGTCGGATGTCGGTGGATCAGACGTCGGTGGTGACTCCGGCGGTCAGACGTCGGCTCAGGCGGTCAGACGTCGGATGTCGGTGGTCAGACGTCGGATGTCGGCGGTCAGACGTCGGATGTCGGCGGTCAGACGTCGGATGTCGGTGGTCAGACGTCGGATGTCGGCGGTCAGACGTCGTATGTCGGTGGTCAGACGTCGGATGTCGGCGGTCAGACGTCGGGATGTCGGTGATCAGACGTCGACTCCGGCGGTCAGACGTCGGCTCAGGCGGTCAGACGTCGGATGTCGGTGGTCAGACGTCGGATGTCGGTGGTGCACTAGATGTCGGTGGTCAGACGTCGGATGTCGGTGGTGCACTAGATGTCGGTGGTCAGACGTCGGATGTCGGTGGTGCACTAGATGTCGGTGGTCAGACGTCGGATGTCGGCGGTCAGACGTCGGATGTCGGTGATCAGGACGTCGACTCCGGCGGTCAGATGTCGGTGGTGCACTAGATGTCGGTGGTCACTAGATGTCGTGGCCAGATGTCGGTGGTCAGACGTCGGATGTCGGTGGTGCACTAGACGTCGGTGGTGCACTAGATGTCGGTGATCAGACGTCGGACTCCGGCGGTCAGACGTCGGTGGTCACGGAGGTCAGACGTCGGATGTCGGTGGTGCACTAGATGTCGGTGGTGCACTAGATGTCGGTGGTGCACTAGATGTCGGTGGTGCACTAGATGTCGGTGGTGCACTAGATGTCGGTGGTGCACTAAAATGGGGGCACTAATGTCGGTGGTGCACTAGATGTCGGTGGTGCACTAGATGTCGGTGGTGCACTAGATGTCGGTGGTGCACTAGATGTCGGTGGTGCACTAGATGTCGGTGGTGCACTAGATGTCGGTGGTGCACTAGATGTCGGTGGTGCACTAGATGTCGGTGGTGCACTAGATGTCGGTGGTGCACTAGATGTCGGTGGTGCACTAGATGTCGGTGGTGCACTAGATGTCGGTGGTGCACTAGATGTCGGTGGTGCACTAGATGTCGGTGGTGCACTAGATGTCGGTGGTGCACTAGATGTCGGCGGTGCACTAGATGTCGGTGGTGCACTAGATGTCGGTGGTGCACTAGATGTCGGTGGTGCACTAGATGTCGGTGGTGCACTAGATGTCGGCGGTGCACTAGATGTCGGCGGTGCACTAGATGCCGACCCCGAATAACGAACGGTCAGTGTCGCTGAGTCGGCAAATCGTTCGATTGGGTGATATAAACGACCCATGCGTGACATCACGTGGCCCTTATCGGCTATTCTCAGACATGCAAAGCTGCTTGGACGATACTTTGCACGCGAGCGCGTCCCACAGTGTCTGACGTGTGGGAGGAAACACAGTCCTTGGTCGTGGGCCACAGAACCAACTCGGCTCTACCTGTACCGACATATTGGCATTTTCAGTCCAGCAGCGACCGATTCTGCATCGATTGGCGGTGGCTGTGTCATCGAACGGCGTAGGACGGCGGAGTAGGCCGAAATGGACTGCCATCAGCTGTCACGATTCACTGGCGGGTATTCATACTCACATTCTACATATGATCATTTTATTGATGCTGATGGCAATGTTACGTATTTGCGACATTGTCATTTGCGAATCCTGTATCGAAACGTTGCAGGTGAACGGAAAAGGCCAATGCCCACTCCTCGGAGCATTGTGATCATGCAAAAGAGATATTATGGAACTCTGTCATCAAAGCGTGCATTTCAAGACAGCTCAAAAGAAACGGTCGTCCTGATGCACAGTTGATTCCACCACCGCGTTATGGTACTATGCTATGTACTGTTTCACGACTAATCACTGGCACCTGTCCATCCTTCACGTAGTCCCTCCAAAATATGGTATATAGCAGTGCGAGCTGCCATGTGCAACTTGCGTCGTTCGTCGGCACACGAAATGCTGAAGTCTTACAAGTACCGGGAGTGCAAAACATTAACGAAAAATCATTCACAGCAGTAACATCTCGGTGACGCTGGTTACATTCACAGCAGTAATATCTCGGTGACGCTAGTTACATTAGCAGCGGTAACATCTCGGTTGCGCTGAGGTGCAGTGCAGCACAAGCAGAAGTCCAAATAATTGAAGATAATTGAAGAATACCTGAAGATAACCTGCTTGCTTTTCCAAACCACTGGGAGCATCGTTTCATCGTGGTGATTTGCACAATCTGTCTATTTAAGTGGTACCCATAATCGTAGACTGAAATTTGGGTACGTTATCTATATGTTATATATATATGTAAAGTTTTTGGTGAATATCGCACCATCAAGTGTTCTACCTCTCTCGCTGCATTGTTAGATGTAAATGAAAAGCGAAAGCTAAGGAGTTCTACCAACAAACAGCAAGCGGTAAACAAAAGGCGGCAAGCAGCAGGAGCGGATCCCAGGATGTGCACAAGAGGCATGTGCCCTCACCCTCATAGAAAGACGGTGATCCTTGGACTAGAAAGGGCCCTCTCCAAGGACGCTCGAGTGTACCTTGTCCGCCCTTGCATTTTTCAGCTGAGTTACCCTTCTGAGTACAAGAGGTACTCCTCCAGGACAGGGGCAGCGGATTAGAGGGAGGGTCAGGGGGCCAGTTGATCCCCTGTGAAAATCATGGGGGTCAAGACTATCTTTTTTATCGCCAATTTCTGTATTGACCCAATAGGAGGGGGCAGTGGGAAAAGCGAACCATCGAAGACGTAATTGTCATTAAATCAAGACTGCATAAGTGCCTTGTACAAAACTATGCTGGCGACGAAGCGGAGGCAAGCGACATACTTATCTCTCGATGTATTTCTTTGAGAAGAAAAAAACGTTGCATGCTTTGCTAATACGGAACGTAGGTCGGTGCTTCATTACATAACTATGCTGCATGTGCGAGAAAAAAAAATCGTATTTAGTTCAAAGGGCGTTTGCCCCTCAACTTGCGGATTCCTGTAAGCGTGAGCATTGCTCCCATTCAAGACTGCCCAATGATAATGATGAGA